>SKCR01037129.1:0-15088 GCA_019454045.1 Zanthoxylum bungeanum
GTTGAAAGATGGAAACATAGAAAATGGATGCTAAAGACTGATTGAGAAAATATTTTAGTATCGAATAAACTTCGGTGATACTAAATATTCAACTTTGCATCGCCAATTATCGTTGCTGAGAGTGAACATTCCGCATCGTTGTATTTGGCATTGCTAAATGTTAATTTCTGTTGGCGTCGATACTTGTGTTGTCGACACTAAAAACATAGATAAATCTATTTAAAATTATTTAAAAAATAATATTTTATTTTTTAAAAGAATTAAAAAATTAAATTTAAAATTATTATTAAATATTAAAAAATATTTTATTACATTAAAAAAGTTTTATTATATTAAATAAAATATCATGCAGGACGATCAGTTGGGTTCGGTGTTGCGTATGCTGAGCAAGGATGAACTGTAGAGGTCGATCTTACAACACTGTCTTGTATTTAAGATGTGATTAAGCCTATGGAGGGTATTAGAAAAGATGTATTACTTGTATTTAAGCATATAAGAAATTTAAATTATTTCAAATATTTAAATAGAGTGTGTATATATCTATAAAGATTTTAAGAGAGAGTTTGAGAGGTACAATAGTCCAACTTTTTTTTTCTTTTCCATATAGTTAAAAATTATGGGATAATATTTTAGGTTAGGCAATTTCAACTACTAAACTAGTCTTTTTGACACTTTTACTGCATTAACTCGTAAAAATTCAAAAATCATTATAATACTGACAGCACCTCTCAATATTCCAAATATTTCACTTTTTCTTGTCTCTAAATTCACAATTTTTATTTCTTGCTTTTGTGACAGTTATTTTATTTACCATTAATGTTCATTCAATCAATCAAGTTTCAGCAAATAATAATAGAGATAAAGAAATTGGATCAAAATATTTGTTAGTTTTCTACATCATGTTCTTGGTTGGAAATAATTTTTTTTTTTTTTTTTTAAAAAAAAAAAGAGAGAAAGTTTCATTAATCACAAAACGATACGAAATACATCTTCTGGAATGGGCTCTCTCCAAACAATATCACCTTCTCATTACAATTTCTAGGGATGAAAATAACGTTGACCCTCCATAAGCTTCCAGCCAATTTCTGGATATCGGCAATTACCCACTTAATTTCCTTCTCATTGGTCACTGTACCATTAGCCAATAGCACCACATATTTAGCGTCCGTTTCCATCACCAATGGGGAGAGCCCCGCATCAGTAGCTATTTGCATTCCCATTCTCATGGCTTCTGCTTCTATGATTTCAATGTCTTCACCGTGGCTAGACGGTTGAATCGCAGCCGCCATTAGCTCGCCCTTATCATTATGTATTACTGCTCCAACACCAGCTTTGCTTCTTTCTGGCCTGATCATGAACCTCATCAAATTGGGTCTTGCTGGACACTGTTCTGAAATAGCTCTCCATTGCTTCAGCTTTTGCTAAAATATTACTGGAATGTGTTTGTCTGTCTTCAAATAGGACCTGATTGCGCGCATACCACAAGGACCACAGCAAAACCCTCAGATCTTCCAGGCTCTCTTTGCTCAACTCCTTCTTCACATACTTGAAAAGCTCCCAAAGCTTCATTCTTCGGTTCCTTTTCGTCATCTGGTACCAATCAGTTTGCTGCCACACTTCCTTGGCAGCTCTGCACCTGACTAACGCGTGAGCGAAATCCTCTTTTTCCCTACTACATCTTCGGCACAAAGGGGACACTATGACCTTCTTCTCAAACAATGCATCGGTAGGGTTGGCAAATGAGCTAGACTTGTAAGGGTTTTTTCGTTTTCAATGTAAATTTTCACTAATAAAACCTGTAAATATTGTATTCCTCGATAGGGTTGGTAAATGGGTCAAGAAAAATGTATCCTCAAATTCAAGTTTTGTTTATTAATATTTTTGAAATATTAGAAAAACCCAATTTTTTAAATTTTACATTGATGCTTTTGTTATATTATTTTAGGTCTGAACTTAAATTAAAAAAATATTTAAATTATGGTTAGACTTTTCAAAATTCTGTTCATTTACCAACCCTATTATCCGGGAGAAGAAACTAAAAATTACTCAATTTGAGGATTTTTTTTCTCAATAATTGAGATAAGTATAGATACAATGCATTAAGTTTATCAAAATTTTGCTAATTCATTGACGTGGGTATGCTATAGCTTATCTTTATATTTATCCAAAATTTATGAAGATGTGCACACTACCGCAACTCATTTGATCAACTTGAATGTTTACGAAAATAACAATAATTAAGCTAAATATCCAGACATCCGGCATATATATATCTCACTTGAGAGGAGTGAACCTTGAAGAATGGGTAGCACCAATACCATGCTTCGGAGGCTTGTATGAGATAGAGAACTCATCCAGGTAATGCCCAATAATTTCAGGCTTGATTTCAACTGATTGAAGGTCTTGCCAATAGCCATTATAATGCTTCCGATCATTTCAGGAACAATTATCATATTTCGCAGATGGATGCGAACTGGTTCAGGCTTCTCACCAGGTGGAGCCTCACATTTCTCAAAGCCACGGGCTTCCTCTTTAGACGTGTTGTGTGTTGCGATTCTTTGACCACTAAATAGTGTTTATGAGGAAAAATTATATTTCTATTACTACTTAATAGACTTTACAAATATTACAAACTTTGTTACAAAAACCTCACATTTCACTCTCCAACTCTCTTAACATAGAGCTTAATATTTTGGGATGCTTGAATTCACAAATGAGAGCTCAATTTATAGGCAATGACTTGCCTTCTAACTCAACACAATTAGTTGAGTAGTTGCCATAATTTCCACTTATTGAGTGGTTAATGGTGGTTATTCTAAAACCATTAAGTGATTAATGGTGGTTGTAACAAATGCATGTTGGATTCTTATCAATTCTCCCCCTCCAACTGCATCCGAAACAATTTTCATCTTACATCTATTCCGGCTATGCTCTGCACAGCTCTAGCTTGTCCATATAACCACCTTTGTTGACATGTTGGTTGTGTATCTGCACAACACACTTCATTATGTCTCTGTACAGTACTTGATGAACACTACAAAGTGCACATTTATTAAAAGAAAAATTAATATTTTACACTTGTAGTTTCATTAATCTCCTTAATTTAGCACATTTGTTAAATAATAATTATATTTATGTTTATTGTGATTTTTATCTTTTATGTAGGTGAAATAATACTTTGGATGCAAATCTAGAAAAATGGACTTGACATTTGGATTTTGGAGGCCATAAATTTAATAGGGCGTTCTAACAGTGTATAACCTCGGAAATTCCAACCCATGTGCAATATTCGTATTTTGGCCATAAATGTTTACTCCGATATCGGATTGAAGTAATTCCAGTTTCAGATGAAAGATGACTCAAATATCTACAACTTTACTGTTGACAAGATTTTCTAATTCTGAAGTTTGCAAGACCGAAATTGACGAAGAAACCAAAATGTGTTATATGTAAAAGTCATTGTCAAATCAAAATAAATAAATAAATAAATATATATATATATATTATTTGATGGCAATCCACCGAAATGGATTGCCATCATTAACTAATTTGTTCCCACCAAACATGCTTGGTGGGTGCAATTGCAAATTTTTTGCAATTGCAGTAGTAACAAAGGTGCTCTGCATTTCATTTTCAGCATCAGGGAGTCCATAGTTTTCTCTGAAAATTTGTGAAATTCCGGTTCTTGTGTGTTTTATTTTTCTAAAGCTTTCTTATAATTTCTTTTTCTTTTATTAATAAAATTATGTATGTTTTTATTCAAATTATGAGTAGCTAATTTATTTTTGCTGGGGTAAATAAATGAGCTTTTAATATGAAAATATAAATTAATCTCACATATATTATAATATATAAATTGTAATCTAATGATTAATATTTAATTTAATTTAATTCTGGATTAATCATTGACAAACTTTGTTACCGCCTATATGACTAGTTTTATTTATTTGGCATAATTAGTACATAACTAGACTTGTTATAGACAAAGTTATCACCGCATTTATGGCTGGTTTTATTTGTTTTGGCATAATTAATTCCTGAAATAAATTTAATTGAGTAATAGTGACAATTTATATATTATAAAAAGTGAGATTTCTAAATTTGAAATATTAAAAGTGGATCCCCTAGCCCTCAACATTTTATTTTATTATTGCAGTTCAATTTAAAAATTCTCAATCACTTCAAAAAATTCAATCTTTTTTCACTCAAATTATTATTTTATCCTATTAAATCTATTCCATGTGGATCGACCCTGGACTTACCGGGTTATTTTATTATTTCGACACTCTTATACTTGGGAGTAAAGAACCACTTTTTTGAGAGTGTTAAGTTTTTGGCGCCATTGTCGATGAGTAAATTTAGTAGATAGAATAATCTTTGTATATTTTTTTCTTTTCTTTCTTTTTATTTTTAATTTTTGTATTTCTTTTGTATTTTTTTTATTGCATTTTCTGCATCTCATTTTCATTTTTCTTTGCATTTGTGTAGATCCAAAATATCCTGATTGATCCTAAATGAATCCTGAACCCAGAAATCTCACATACAGACAGACCTTGTTCTTAATTCTTCAAGGTTACAGGAGACAGAAAAATCAATTAAAATGGAGCTTGTATTTTGCCAAAAAATTTCTTGAACTATCCTCATCTAGAGATTCTTCCATAATTTTTTGTGAGAACCTAATTCGAGAAATTGAAACAGTTGAACGATAAATTCAATTGAGATCTGAATTGACAAGAATCAGATGACGTTTTTATATCTAAATCACTACATTTGTATTTTCTTTATTTTTTTTTCTTTTTATCAATTTTATTTTTAATTTTATTTTTCCCATTTTTGTTATTATTTTCTTTTTGTAAGTATTGTATTTTTAGTTTTAAATTTTAACATATTGTTTGTATTTAAGTTGCATGAAATATTGGTATCGATAATCTAGCAGTAGATTAAATAGAGTCTTCATCACCTTTATCATCTGTTGACCGGTGTTGTCACACGCGTATAATGCAAGCGCACGTATCGTTGAAGTAGTATAAAAAGTATCGATCCCACGAGGACTTAATACCTAGGCTATCAATTTGTGAAGCTAAATGTTTACAAGTATCTAATGGATTGATTTTAATGGTGACTTAAACTAAAAACAAGTAAATAAAATGACGCGAAAGTAGGTTGAGAAAATTCAAATTTATAAAACTATCCAAGGTTGTGATTTCTTCCAATATCTTTTTAAAGATGAAGTGGTTATTTTATGTTTGTGTAATATATTGGTTTACTAACCTGGAACACGAAATTCTGCAAAAGCCTTTGTCGATGGTCAGATGTAAATACCCAGTGTAACCCAATTAAATCATATGTCTATGTTAGCCAAGTTACCTGAATTCATTAAGATTAAGTTCCAATTATGGTTAACCCCGCCCGACAAGTATATGTCTATACTGTAAGGAAATCTATTAAAGGGTTATTTATCCTCAATGAAGATCGTGGGCTATTAAGTCTAAGGCTGAAACCTAAAATTCCTTTGTCAAGTTTATTTTAAGTTTACCAGATCAATCTTATTAGTGGCCAGTTAACAAGACGCATTAAGCTTAAGACTTAGTAAGTAAACCTTTATATTACTCAAACTATAAACTAACCCCTTATAAATCGGTGATATTGGATTTAATCACAACCCAGATAACAGGCTTAGTTACGACACATATTTACAACTAGTAAAAGCTTAAAAATAAAAGACATAAAGTAAAATGCTGGAAAGTAAATGCTGGAAAAAAAATTACAACAAAAGAAAATGCTGGGGTTAAATGATCCACTTTTATCACTATTATTTTAGATATCTCCCTTAATATAATATATTAACTTTTGTGATATTACCAACCAGCCATATAGGCGGTAACCTGATTAAGTCAAATTAATACTTAATTACCAACCGACCAACTAGGCGGTATCCATGTTGAGTCAGGTTAAAACCAGTTTATGAATAATTACCAACCGGCCATTATAGCGGTATCCTCATTAAGTCAGGTTTTAAATAGTTATTATATTACAATTAAGGGAGATTATTCTAAATAGCAATAATAAAAGCTTTACCTTTCACCCCAGCAGAAGAGAGTTACCTCCTCATTGCGTAAAAGTAAAAACTGAAAAAGTAAAGATAAGTAAGCAATGTGCGTAAAAGTAAATTGCATAAAATTAATAAAATTAATTACAAAACTGAATTTAAACAAACAAGATACAATCCTCTTAGTATTCACTAGGAATTATAGAGAGAAAGTATGAATTGAAATCAGAAATTCGAGCTGAATTTATAAGGGTGGATAAGTGGGGCGCGTCGCGGCGCGCCGTAAATTGTTGCGCCAAAGACGGCGCTGTTGACACATGTCTGGCGGCTTAAGGAGCTGAATGATTATGCTGACGTGGTAATGACGTGGCGATGACATGGCGATGACGTGGTGATGTGGATTGTCGGCAGCATGTGATACTGACACTTGGCACAAGATGATTGGATGATGATGACGTGACTGACACATGGCAAGCTGACTTGGCATATGACTGATTTGGACGCCACGTGGCTGACACGTGGATGACACGTAGACGACACTTGGTGATGGTGATTGTCGGCAGCATATAATGGTGACATGTGGCACGGCGCACGTTAGCATCCGGAGTATTTTAGCAAACTTCTTAGATTGTGACACGTGGCACGGTGCATTTTAGCATGCGGCGCACGTTAGCGATCGTGACACAGAACGCTTGCGCGTCGCGATACGTGAAATTACAATTTTACCCTTTTGTCCGTTTTTCACTGTTATTGCTTCGAGAGAGTCCTGAAACTTTATTTATCTACAAAATAACACAAAACACATCAAAAGATTCACAAAACTCAAGAAACTATACAAAATATTAGGTCAAATGAGTGGAAAATAGTGATACATTTACCACTCATCACACCCCCAAACCTAACATTTTGCTAGTCCTCGAGCAAAACAACAAGATAAAATAACATAAACATCTTTAAAATTAAATTAAGCTAAGCCAATTTCGTAGGGATCACGGTTGCATTTAGCGTATGCAACAAGCCTTTAAACCCCTAGGTGTCCCTAGTGGACGAGTTGTAGTCTCGTGAGGGCTTACAGCAACGATACCCACAAACGTTTTATAAAAGTAAAAAGATAGTAAAACTAATGCACACAAAAACAAAAAGACAAGAGAAAATAAAATAAACAAGTTAGTGACTAAACATGTGAAACTTCTTATCCAATCCAATAGTTGTTTTTTGTCTTTCTAAATTACCGAATAAGTCAATTCTCCGATTGTTTTTACCATTCTTCATATACACAGCCAACATAGTATTAATCAAGTCATTGTGCCCACAATATTTACAAGTGTAGTTGAGAAGAGAGTAATATTTTATCCTAAAGTTTTATCAGAATTCACACTTTTTTTGTAGCAATGGAATAATTTTTCGAATTTTTCTTATTTTTTATTTATTTATATACAATATCTTCCATCTATGTAGCGAGCTTTGGGCCAGTGACTCCAAACCAGTTGGCTTTAGGGCACTAGGTGTTAAGACACCCCTAAGGACTTAATTACTCAAACATCATATATATATATATATTTTACAAAATCTCTGATCCATGTAGCGAGCTTTGGGCCAGTGACTCCAAACCAGTTGGCTTTAGGGTATTAGGTGTTAAGACACCCATACGAACTTAATTACTCGGATCTTAGACTTTTTTTTATCCCATCGTTTTTTTAGATGCTTCCTCCAATTAAACTAGAGCACTGAATATTACAAACTTTTCAATTACATCTCATGTCCGTATGTTACCAAGTATGTTGATAATACCTGTCAACTGAGCATATGAAGATTCATTTTAATCAGTTTTATGGAGAATTTACAAATTAAATAATTCAAAAGGAAATAAACAAAAGTTAACTTGTTCTGAAATATGTTGAGATACGTCTCAAAAGTGGAAATTCCTTACACAGCTATCTCACACCAATTTTCACACGATTAATCAAATCAAAAACACAAAATATTTTTTTGATTTTTGTAAAAAATTTCAATTTTTTTGAGTTTTTCGAAAATTTTGGACTAAAAATAAAAACAACATAAAAACAAGATAGTAGTCAACTATTCCCCACTCCCAAACCTAAATGAGACATTGTCCCCAATGTCTTAAAAAGTAGAAGCTGAGTTTAGAAGATCGTACCTGGTTAGCTGAAATTCTAAATCTACAAAGGAAATTTAAAGGTTAAGATCCAGATTTATCCGACGCTTCTTACGATCATTATCAGACCAGTTTATCTTGGAAAGGATATGGTCAATTTGTGGTTCAAATGCTAAGATTTTGTCAATTAAATCTGGGGAAGTTCTGGCAGTGAAAAATGAGTTCTTTTAAAGGTTTTGACACGAACCCATTTCTCCAGGCATCATCAAGAAACACACAAAGAAAATCATAAAATCCATTTGCATTGAACAGTCCAATCAGTTTTTGGTGTATGTTCAAGTTCGCCCAAGATAATACAGTAAAAATTTCCTTCATTATGCCCAAGCCACCTGGAAAAGCAATAAAAGCATCAGCACGGTTAATCATTTCTACCAGTCGTTCAGACATACCTGGCATGATCAGTTCTTCTCCGTTTGATGGTACTGTCATATTCACTTCCGCCAAAGGTTTTGGGCCGATTCTCAAGACTTGACTGCCTCCATCTTGTACGGCCTTTGAAACAATCCCCATTAGTCCGAGATTGCCTCCGCCATATATTAAGTGCATATTTCTTTCAGCTAAGACTCAACCAATTCATGTGCTACTGCTACGTATTGTGGCTTAGTACCAACATTAGTACCACAAAAGACACAGATATTTACAACTCGTCTTCTTGAAGTGGCTTCCATTTTATGTATGTTTCTTTCTCAGCTCTGGATGCCTTCAAGAGTTCAATGAAGAGTTGAATTTATAGAACCTAAAAAGGGGTGAGTAACAATAGCACTAGTACCTACGAAATGATAATTATTAGTTAAATAGTAAAATAAATCGTGAAAGGTCAAAAGATATGGATCCTGTCGGAGAAAATAAAAGAAAATAATAAAATAAATCACAATTATTAGGAAAAGACAAAGCGATATAATATTTACAGGAAACGTAGCGGCTTGAATGACGTCTATGCGTCAGGGACAAGCTTCACATCCAATTTTCTTATAAATTGGCAACATGGTCTTTTAGAGTCAGATTCCCGAGACTATACTGTTGTCTTTTCTTTTGGAATTGTGTATATAACATGGGAATTTCATGATACACATATCCACTGGGATGCGTCTCAAGAGTCTTAGATATGTCATTCAAAGACTCCTTACTCAAGTCATCCCTAATTAAATTAATCTTATCTTCACGGTTATCAGACACCATTCCTAAAGAACGACAACAAGTATCACAAAACATACGAGCACATTTATAGCATACACATATTCTTTTAGCTCTTCTCTTTTTAGCATAGGTTCTTCTTCTTAAACCAGACATATGTGAAATAAAATAGTCAGAGGACTCACCTTCCAATCGGACCCGTGCTTCAATAATCCAATGAATGTCAGTAGGAATACCTTTGATCATCAGTAGTCACATTTGTTCCAAGTGAGCTTTGTAGACTTTCATCAGAGAATTTTGAGGAAGAAAATGAAATTGCTTGTGAAGATTTGCGAGAGTTTCTTCCATCCTGAAATGTAACTTTACCTACATAAATTAAACAAATAAAAATAAAACACACCAAATCACAATATATACTGCATGGGTTTCCTCCCAGCTAGCGCTAAGTTTAACATCGTCAGCTAGACATGACTGCCCGAACGTTAGGCTGGATCTGAAAGTGTGACACTTTCTTTTTGTCACTCAATTGTTTCTCCCCAGTAGTGCTTGACACACTGACTGTTAACCTTGAATGTTTCATTGGTGCTGGGATCAAGTAACTCAACAGCTCCATATGGTAAAACCTGAGTGATCACAAATGGACCTGGCCATCTTGATTTCAACTTTCTAGGAAAAAGTTTCAACCTTGAATTGTATAACAACACATGTTGTATTGGTTCCAATTGTCTGCGCACTATTTTTTGATCATGCCATTTCTTGGTCTTTTCTTTGTATAATCTGGCATTCTCATAAGCATGTAAGCGAAATTCTTCCAATTCGTTAAGTTGGTGGAGTCAGTTTTCTCCTGCAGCTTGTGGATCAAGATTCAACTTCTTCAGTGCCAGTACACATTGTGTTCAAGCTCAACTGGTAGATGGCACGCTTTTCCAAACACCATTCGATATAGGGACATACCAATGGGTTCTTGTAAGCTGTCTGGTAGGCCCATAATGCGTCATCTAGTTTTGTAGACCAGTCCCTCCTTGTTGATCCAACGGTTCTCTCCAAAATTCTTTTGATCTCCCTATTTGAAACTTCAACCTGTCCATTTGATTTTGGATGGTAGGCAGTGGCAACTTTATGAGTAACTCCGTATTTGGATAGGAGTGCATCGAAGTATTTATTGCAGAAATGTGTGCCACCATCACTGATAATAGCCCAAGGTTTTCCAAAGCGAGTGAAAATATTCTTTTAAAGGAATTTCATTACCACTTTTGAATCGTTTGATGACATTGCAATTGCTTCAACCCATTTGGAGACGTAGTCTACATCAACCAGTATGTACAGGTTTCTGAATGATGGAACCAAAGGTCCCATAAAATCAATACCCCATACATCAAATATCTCCACTTCCAGAATATTTTGCAAAGGTCCTTCATTACTCCTTGAAATATTTCCCGTTCTCTGGCACCTGTCACATTGAAGAGAAAAAAGATAAGCATCTTTAAAAAGAGTGGGCCAGAACAAACCTGATTGAAGAACTTTGGCTGCAGTTTTATTCCCGCTGAAGTGTCCGCCATATGGTGATGAATCGCAATGCTGCAGAACACTGTTGACCTTCTCATCTGGAACACACCGTCTCAGTAATTGATCAGCACAGTGTTTGAACATGTACGGCTCATCCCAAACATAATGCTTGACTTCTTTGAAGAACTTCTTCCGTTGCTGAATTGTCCATTCCAACGGCCATTTTCTCGATACTATGTAGTTGACATAGTCAACATACCAAGGGATATCATGCTGTTTCATAGAAAATAATTGTTCATCTGGAAAAGTTTCTTTGATTGTCAGTTCTTTGCCAGTTGTTTCTTCATTCTCAAGTCTCGATAAATGATCTGCCACTTAGTTTTCTGTCCATTTCCTGTCTCTGATCTCCACGTCAAATTCTTGCAGTAAAAGTATCCAACAGATCAATCTGGGTTTGGCATCTTTCTTCGCGATCAGATATTTGATTGCTGAATGATCTGTGTAGACCACCACTTTGGAACCCAGCAGATAGGATCAGAATTTATCAAAAGCGAACACAACTGCGAGCAACTCCTTTTCAGTGGTTGTGTAGTTGAGTTGAGTTTCATTTAGAGTTCTTATAGATTAATAAATGGTGTGGAAAATTTTGCTTTGCGTTGTCCCAAAACTACTCCTACAGCAAAATAACTAGCATCGCACATCACCTCAAATAGAAGGGTCCAATCTGGTGCTACAATGATAGGGGCAAAGACCAACTTCTGTTTCAGGATCTCAAAAGCTTCCTAACATTCTTTAGTGAAGTTGAAAGGCACATCATTTTCCATAAGATTGCACAGAGGTTTAGCAATCTTTGAGAAGTCTTTGATAATTCTCTTGTAAAAGCCTGCATGTCCAAGAAAGCTCCGAATCCCTTTGACAGATTTTGGTGGAGATAGTTTTTCAATTGTCTCGATCTTTGCTTTGTCTACCTCGATTCCTTTTTGTGAGATCTGATGTCCCAGAACGATGCCTTCATGCACCATGAAGTGGCATTTCTCCCAGTTGAGCACCAGGTTGGTATCTTCACATCTTTGTAATATTTGTTCCAGATTTTGCAAGCAATGGTCGAAAGAGTCTCCAAACACAGAGAAATCATCCATGGCCATCATGCAACGTTGAAATATGGCAGGGGCATTACATAGTCTAAATGGCATTCTGCGGAAAGTAAAAGTACCATATGGACATGTAAAAGTGGTTTTCCCCTGATCTTCTGGGGCGATGGAAATCTGATTGTATCCCGAATATCCATCCAAAAAGCAATAGAATTCATGTCCGCCAATCTGTCTAGCATCTGGTCAATGAATGGTAGCGGAAAATGGTCTTTCCTTATTGCTTTGTTCAGCTTCCGGTAGTCCATGCATACTCTCCATCCAGTCACCGTTCTTGTTGGAATCAGCTCATTCTTTTCATTAGTGATTACAATAATTCCTCCTTTCTTTGGTACACACTGCATATGACTCACCCAAGTGCTGCCAGAGATGGGGTAAATGACGCCAGCATCCAACTATTTGATGATTTCTTTCTTCACGACCTCCTTCATGATTGGATTTAGTCTCCATTGATGCTCTACTGTGGGTTTGTACTCATCGTTCATCAGGATTTTGTGCATGTAAAATGATGGGCTAATGCCTCGAATGTCTGTTATAGTCCAGCCAATGGCCCTCTTGTGTTCTCGTAACACTCTCAGCAACTTTTCTTCATGTTCCAATGTTAGCGAAGAAGAAATAATCACAGGTAATTCAGAAGAGTTTCCAAGAAATGCATACCTGAGATGGCTCGACAGTAGCTTCAGCTCCAACTGTGGTGGTTCTTCAATCGAAGGCTTGATTCGCTCATTTTTCGGTAGTTCCAGACTTTCCACTTATGGTGTCGATTTGAATCGGAATGGCTTGTCAAGATAGTTGATATATTCCAGAATTTCAGAATCTAGCTCGCTGTCAGTCATGTTGGTGATGCAAGCTTTAAGTTTGTCCGAGAGAGGTGGTTCAGTATCCTGGATGATACTATCAACAACATCAATTCTGAAACATTCCTCTTCCTTTTCATCACTCGGGAATTTCATGGCTTTGAAAACATTGAAGGTAACTTATTGGTCCTGAACTTTCATGGTTAGTTCTCTTTTTTGCACATCAATAACAGTTCGACATGAAGCCAAAAATGGTCTCCCAATGATGATAGGTACATCTTTGTCTTCCTCCATGTCAAGGATAATGAAATCTGCTGGGAGAATAAGTTTTTCGACTTTGACCAACACATCTTCAACCACTCATCTCGAAAATGCGAGTGTTCTATCAGCAAGTTGCAGAGAGACTGAGGTAGGCATTGCTTCTCCAATTTACAGTTTCCTGTAAATAGAAAATGGCATTAAATTAACACTTGCACCTAAGTCACATAAAGCCTTACCGATATAATGTTCTCCAATGGTGCATGGGACAGTGAAACTGCTAGGATCTTTCAACTTTGGGGGAAGTTTCCTCTAAAATGGCGCTGCATTCTTCTGTCAATGCTATTGTCTCGTAATCTCCCAATCTCCGCTTTTGTGAAAGAATGTCTTTTATGAATTTAACATAGCTGGGCATTTCTTCCAAGGCTTCTACAAATGGGATGTTGATATGCAGCTTTTTGAAGACTTCCAAGAATCGAGCAAACTGTTTGTCTAGCTTGTTTTTCTGAAGTCGCTGTGGAAAATGTGGAGGTGGAGTGATTCTTTCTGGTTCTTTTTCCTTTGCTTCTTTTTCCTCCATCTGTTACTCTGCTTCTTTTTGAATTTCTTCAATGGATGCCTTGATTCCAACATCTTTGTTGATCTCAGTACCACTTTTCAAGGTAATAGCTTGACATTGCTTTTTCCTTCTATTCCTTGGATTTGGTTATGTGTTGCTGGGAAGATTTCCTGGCGGTCTATAACTCCGAGCATTGGCCAGTTGTCCAATTTGATTCTCCATTGCTTTTATGGAAGCAGATTGGCTTTGAAAGATAGCATCATATTTTTTTAACTGGGCCAGCACTTCTGCTATTCCTGATTCTTTTTCCTGCTCCTGGCCTTTGTTCTGTTGCTGTTGGAATCCAGGTGGTGGATAGTTCCTTTGCCCTAAATTGTTGCTCCATGAAAAATTGGGATGATTCCTCCACTCTAGGTTGTATGTGATGGAATATGGATTGTTCCCATGTCTATTGAAATTATTGACATAATTCACCGTCTCTTCTTGTTGATTTGGCTTTAGTCCTCATCCATAAGGTGAACTTGTGGATCCAATATTGTTTTGCGTGCTGAGAGTCTCCATAAACTGATCCAGCTTGGCGTTGACTGCTGTATTGGCTCCAACTTCATAAATTCCAGCAATTCTTTGGATCATGCTTCTTTCTGTTGGCCACAAGGAATTGTTGTTGGCCATTTCTTCGATTAGGTCCCAGGCTTGATCTTCTCATTTTTCCATCAAAGCTCCTCTAGCAGCAGCATCAATTGTGGTTCTCATCAGTCCAGCAAGTCCATTATAGAAAGTTTAGACTTGAAGCCATTTTGGAATATCATGGTGAGGATATTTCTGGAGCAAATCCTTGTACCTTTCCCAAGTAGAGAGTTTCCGAGTCATGTTGTACAAAAGATGTGATGTCATTCCTCAGTTTTGTTGTTCTTGCTGGTGGAAAATACTTTGCAAGGAATTTGGTGGCTAGAGTGTTCCAAGTTGTAATGGAACCTACTGGTAGTGAATGTAGCCAAGCTTTTGCTCTGTCTTTTAAGGAATAAGGGAAAACATGCAGTCTCATTGCTTCTTCAGCTCCTCGATTGTAATTGAAAGTGCCACAAACTTCCAGGAAGTTGCTGATGTGGGAATTAGGATCTTCAGTTGCATTCCCTCCAAACTAAATTGACTGCTAAATCATCTGAATGCATGTTTTGATGTCACACGCATTTACTGGTGAGTGAGGAAGTACAATACAAGAAATGAGACCATCAACCATTGGAATAGTTCTGTCTCGAATAAGAATTGGTAGTGCAACTTCTAAAGGTTCAGGTTCCATGTTTACGATTGTTTTTTGGCCTTCTCGCCTTTCCCTTCTCAACTGTCTGATGGTTCTTTCAATTTATGGGTCAAGAGGTCGGAGTTCAAAGCTTCTGGTCGTCTCATGTAGTGTCTGAGAACCTGAAACATAAGAAAACAAAAACAATAAGTAAAAATAAA
>SKCR01037130.1:0-14717 GCA_019454045.1 Zanthoxylum bungeanum
ATCTAGATGCATGGTCACTAGCTTTGTCAACTCTGAAGGCCAATCAGCGACGCACAGAGGCGATCGCCGATGCGCATCTAACTGGTCGAGGCGAGGCGACTCCAGCGAGGCGATGTGAGGCGCAACGAGGCGCGCGCATCATGGTTTTACGGTTTTTTCATCAGTTTTTTACTCTTTTTTTTTCCAAATTTGTTTCTTTTCATTCTTTTTTCTTTTTCTGTTTTTTTCATTTTCTTTATTACGATTCTTTCTTTTTTGTTTCTTTTAAAGTTCTGTTTTATTTTTCTTTTTACCTTTTTCAGTTGTATTTCTTTCTTCTTTTTCTTTTTTATTCATTTTCTTATTTACAAATCTTTCTTTTACATTTGTATTTCTTTTTCTTTTACAGTTCTTTTTTTTTTTTTTTTGAACTTTTTGAACTCTTGTTTCTTTCTTCATCTTTTTTCTTTATTTTTTTCCATTTTCTTTATCTACAATTCTTTCTTTTATATTTTCTTTATTAACGATTCTTTTTTTAGTTATATTTTTTCAGCAAATGTTTTTTTAATGCTTGTTGTTTTTCCTTTTCTTGAACTTGAACTATGCATATTTTTAATTACGCTTGTTTTTATTATTTTCTTGAATTTGAAGTTTTGAACTGTGCATATTTTGTCAAGTATTATGAATTAGACAAGTAGAAGTAATATAAAAGTAGAGTATATGTGAAAATATTATTATGTATTTTTTTTTTTATATTTACAAGTTAATGATGCACATATTACAAATTTAAAATTATTATTAACAAACGTGCGTCTCGTGTCTGTGAGGCGTGCGCATCGTGCCTTGTTTTTCTGGCTCTGATCGCCTCGGTGCGCCTCTCGCCTTTAACAACCTTGGCGGTCCTCATATTGATTTTATTTGTAATAAGCTTGGTGCATATGATTTATATGCTCCAGCTTGAGGGGGAGTGCTAAAAATAGGTAAGTATCTTTAAGATTGCTAGAGATATGGTAATTGATTGTATGTAATTATGGGTAGATTTATCTTCATTTTATAGAGAAGACTGAAAGCTATATAAAGCCTATTATTGTATAGTTTAAAATAAGAAAATAAAAAGAGGATTCCTCCATTTCTTCAGTCTCCAACAACCCTGGACTTCATTTATTCATTTTAGCCTAGATTAAAGTCATTAGCATGCATATTAGTGCACTACAGATCACGTTGTGCAGCATGTCAGCCACACTTAGAATTATTTTAGTCAATCTAAAATTCCAGTTCAAAACCTCATGGCAGCCAGGTCAGTTACGGTTTAAGGTTTACCCTATCAAATGCTCGGATTTACCGGGGAGTGAAAAGTTGGTATCATAGCCGAAGTTTAGGTGAAATGACTGCTGCGGCCTCGTCGACTCCATGGAAATCCTCTTACTCAGTTACACTTAGCGTAGATTAAAGTCATTAGCATGCATATTAGTGCCTCTTAGGATAGTATACACATGGATTAAGTGTCATTTGGTAAAATGCCCAAAATTTCCCTAAGTATTAGGCGGCATAGTTAGTTTACGAAGGTCTCTGAACAGGTCGTAAAGAATTGCTTGTAAGTCGAGTTTCTGAAGTGCAAATGATGAACCGTAAAATTCTGAGTAAACTGGACATATAAGAGAGTAAAATATCCAAAAATCAGAATTTTTGGATGTAAGATGAAGCCAAACAGAATTTTTGAATTTGGATGACCTGCTGCCTATGCATCCTGTTTTTCGGTCCGAACAACCTCTGAATTTTGATCCATAACTTCAGCTGATGTAATCGAAATTGAAATCCGTAAAAAGTCGCTAAAACTACACACATAAATGATAATTCTGTTAAATTTTCAGCACAAAATATGTTACCAATAATTTACGATGAATTCCGAAATCAGTGCATGTGCAGTGAAATAATAAATAGAAGAGGCGTGGCATTTGTTTGGTCATGTAAGGTTTATAATTTTGGTTGTGTGACATGATGTTGAATATGAATGAAGTGCCATGTGATGAGCATGAAAATGTGTCATGTATAAGTTAGGAGGCATGGTTAGTTTCGCAATTTTCCCGTTAGGTTTTAGATTAGCTATCATTTCATGCTTTAGATTTTTCTGTATGCACTACAAATCACGTAGTTCCGCTTGTTAGCCACACTTAGAATTATTTCAGTCAGAGTTTAAAATTCCAGTTCAGAACCTCAGGGCAACCAGTTCAGTTATTTCCAACAGCTAATAGTGTGTCAGGGTTCGGGTGATGGCTAAGCTGTCTCCTGCCTAGACCCGGCCACGGTTCCGATCCGAAATCGAAACCGAACCGGAACCGAATTGATTGGAAACGGACGGTTCTGGTTCTGGAACCGAAACCAGATTTGTTCGGTTCGGTTAGGGTTCTCCCCTAGCTGAACCGAACGGTTCCAACGGTTCCGGTTTGGAACCGTTTTCCAGATTTTTTTTAAAAAAATTTTAATAATAATTTTTAGAGAAATAGTAATGAGATTTAAAAATTCAATAATAAAACATAAATGCCCACATCATTTTTATAACCAAGTTACGCCTTCGTCAAAAACTCCACAGGGCCCATGCTTCCTATCGGTGAGGTGGGTAACTCTTGGTTATTGATTTCTTCAAATAAGCGATGTGAGACACTAACTCTATAAAAAATTTAACGCAACCCTTTTAAAAACACAAGAAAGTGACCAGGGGATGTTCACATCTTGAACTGGGCATTGGTCCTTTTGCTTTAGATCTTCTGCAAGCCATATGCTTCTGAAGCTCTTGCTTCTCAGAACATGAACATGGTACCTTCAAAGCACAAGTGATGGCATTATGTAATGGCAATCCAGATCCTGGTTCTCTGGTACATTGGAGGGATGCATTCTGTAATACACATTAGAAAATGTAAGTGTTTAAAGATTGCATGCTTCCCTTCTATATTTTAAATAAATTTTTAGCATGTTTGATTTCCTCAATGTTTGTTGTCAGTAAACAATAACCAGTGACTTACAACACTTCAGAAATTCAGAATAGTATTCAGAAACACACTCACTTCCATTCTAAGCAGAAATAAATAGTTTCAACACTCGATTATATAGCCATATCAGCAATAAGCATTATAAATGATTAATTTACCATATCATGCCCCCATTTTCTGCTTCATTTCGGCCCAGAACAAATTTAATATTAAAGAGAAAACTGCAAGAAGACTTTAGCTTTATTTTCACAAGACATTAGGGTTTCCTCATTCCCCTCAGAACCTCCGTCATCACACCTAAAGAGAAAACAAATGCTCCCTACAGTAACAAAACAAAAAAGCCAGAGAAATGCAATAGCCAAGTAACAAATGTCCCACATCGCTTATATTAATAAAGCACTAGCCAAGAGTTGGCTATAAAAAGGATTCTATGTTAATTTTTTTTTTTATAAAAAGGATTATATAAAAATGATGTGATAGTTTGAAAAAACATTACGATTAAAGGGCCGTTTTGGTATATAATTTTTTCTATTTTTTAAAATTTATTATTAATTTTTTAAAAAAAAAAAAACCCGGAAGGGGAACCGGAACCGAACCAAACCGAACCGTTAGCCGGATCTACTCTTGCCCATCACATGCTCAGATTTACCGGGCTGTGACAAGTTGGTATCAGAGCCAAGTTTAGGTGTAATGACTGTTGCGGCCTCGTCCACTCCATGTAAGTCCTCTTTCTCAGTTACAATGTTTTGTTTTCATATCATTAGTATACAAAGCGGTAACCTTACTCCATAACTTGTGGCAAGTCTTATAGGGTCGAAACATGACGAAGTTTAGAATCAATGGACTGCCATAAGAGATTACATAATTGAGCATCAAACTTCCTCCAAGACCGGCGCTCGGCCTCAGGTATAGAATCTTCACTGGAGGTTAAATGATTTTAACACTTTTTTTTTGGAATACCGGGAAACCCCACGTCATCAATTGATGCTTGGGTAAACCGGTGCTATCCCAGGCTCTTACAAGGGTGCTACCCATGATTTGAACCTGAGACCTTGAAGAGTAGGTCCCAAGCTCAAACCGCTGGGCTGCGCCCCTTGGGGACAAATGATCTTCACACCCTTGCCCTATAAACCATAATTCAACCGAAGCCGACCAAGAAGCATAATTTATAGAACCAAGTAACTTATAAGTTGTAATAACAGGAGAACCATAACGAGTTGGGACGAAGGAACCTGATTTAGGCAAAATCGGAGCTCGGTGGTGAGTGTTGTCTTCCGACGGGCGATCCATAAATAATATCGCAGAAAAAACTGAGCAGATCGACGCTCGGCGAAGGTAGATCGGTGACCTCTGAGGGCAGAGGTGGTGGTGTGTGGAAAAAAAGGTGCGGAAGTGGTGGTGGGTAAATCTAGGGTTTCGAGGGTATTTTGAGAAAAACAGAGAGATAGACACGCCAAAGGAGGAGACCGACGACGGAAGTGAGACCAGCGACTGGCAAGGAGTTGGATATTACACAATGATAATGCTCGTGAATATTTTTCTACCCCGTTAAAAAACTTCATGTCCTCCCTCGGTATTCTTCATGAGTCCTGTGCTCACACACCCAAACAGAATGGTGTCGCTGAACGTAAAAACAGACATCTCATCGACATGGCCCGTACCCTTTTACTCTACAACCATCTGCCTTTTCGTTTATGGGGGGATGCTGTTCTCACAACTTGCTATTTAATAAATCGTATGCCTTCCTCTGTTTTACAAAATAAACTTCCCCAGTCCATTCAATTTCCCACTTAACCTCTCCATCATTTACCCCTTCGCATATTCGGTTGTGTTTGCTATGTCCATAACCTGACACCGGGCCGGGATAAACTGGGTGCTAAGTCTATCAAATGTATCTTCTTGGGTTACCCTCGTCTTCAAAAAGTAATGGCAATAGGTCGTGCCGGGCCGGGCTTTGATAAGCCCGACCTGAGCCCGACAAGAAAAATAAAAGCCCAGGCTCGGGAAAAGCCCGGCTCGACTCGGGCCAGGGCTTTATCCGACCCGTTTTTTTAAAAAAAATTAAAAAAATTAAAAACATACAAATACAAAATACATTCACACAATATGCAAAGACAATTCACAAATAAGTCGAAAGTTTCATTGATGAATTAACAATTTAAATGCTACAAACAAATAAAAATGCTACAAACATATTAAAAATATATATGTTTTTTTTTTGGTTTAATGCTGAGCCCGTCTCGGGCCCGAGCCCGAGCCTGAGCCGGGCTTTTGAGTATAGGTCCCGGCCCGGGTTTTTTTTACCCCGGGCCGGACTGGGCCCGGCCTTTTTGCCACCCTTATAAAAAAGATACAGTTGTTATTCTCCCACTATTGTCCGTTACATCATTTCCGCTGACGTCACATTTTTTGAGTCATCCCCATTTTTCTCTCCAGATACCGCCCATTCCACTCCCTCCCGAGGTTCTTCCCGTTCCATTCTATAGTCCTCCATCAGAGGTTGTCCCATCACCTCGTCCTCTTCAGGTCTACCAACGTCGTCCTCGCCCCCAACCTCTCCAGGCTGACTCACACCCTGCTCCAGCTCCTACCCCTACTGTGGACCCGCCTACCCTACATGGTCCTATTGCCACTAGCAAAGGTATTCGTTCCACTCGCAATCCTCATCCTATATACACATTTATGAGTGATCATCGTTTATCTGCTCCATATTATGCTTTTTTTCCACCTTGTCTTCTGTTTCTATTCCTAAGAAGCTTAGTGAGGCACTATCCCACCCCGGGTGGAAGCAGACGATGATTGATGAAATAGACGCCCCACACTCTAGTGGCACATGGATTTGGTTCCTTTACCATCCGACAAATCTGTAGTTGGCAGTCAGTGGGTTTATACATTGAAGGTTGGTCCTGATGGGAACATTGATCGTCTTAAGGCTCGTCTGGTTGCCAAGAGCTATACACAGATATTTGGTCTGGACTATGGTGACATTTTTTCTCCTGTGGCCAAAATTGCCTCTGTCCGATTGTTTCTCTCCATTGCGGCTATGCGTCATTGGCCCCTTTATCAGTTAGACATCAAGAATGTCTCTCCATGGTGATTTTCAGGAGGAAGTCTATATGGAGCAACCACCTGGTTTTGTTGCTCAGGGGGAGTATGGTTTGGTATGTCGGCTTCGCCGTTCTCTTAATGGTTTAAAATAGTCTCCTCGTGCTTGGTTTGGGAGGTTCAGTGCAGTAATTACAGATTTTGGTATGGCTCATAGTGAAGCTGATCACTGTTTTCTAACGCCATTCCAATGGCAAATTCATCTACTTAGTAGTTTATGTGGAGGATATCGTCATCACTGGAAGTGATCAAGAGGGTATTCGGGAGCTAAAAACACACCTATTTAATCATTTCCAGACTAAGGATTTGGGACGACTCAAGTACTTTCTTGGCATAGAGGTAGCACAATCCAACTCTGGGGTAGCTATTTCCAGAGAAAGTATGCATTGGATATTCTTCAGGAGAATGGTATTTAGATTGCAGTCCGGTGGACACACCTATGGATCCCAATGTTAAACTCCTACCAAAAGAGGGGGAGCCGTTGGAGAATCCCGAAGAGTATAAGAAGCTAATCGGAGAACCATTGGATGATCCTGGACAATACAAGAGATTAGTTGGGAAGCTAAACTACCTTACCATCACACGACCGTATATTTCTTTTGCTGTAAGTGTGGTTAGTCAGTTTCTACAAATCCATTGCCGGAGTCATTGAGATGCTGTTATACGCATTCTTAGACATGTTAAAAGAGCACCAGGCCAAGGTATACTATATGAAGATAAGGGACATACTCAGGTTATTGGTTATTATGATACAGATTGGGCGGGTTCTCCGTCAGATAGACGCTCTACTACAAGTTATTGTGTTCTGATTGAAGGTAATCTCATATCCTGGAAGAGTAAGAAGTAAGTTGTTGTTGACAGGTCTAGTGCAGAGGCAGAATATAGAGCTATGGCCTTAGCAACATGCGAGCGGATATGGTTGAAACAGTTACTGCAAGAATTAAAGTTTGTAGGAGGAGCACAAATGAAACTAATCTGTGACAACCAGGCAGTATTACATATCGCCTCCAATCCTGTGTTTCACGAGAGGACCAAACATATAGAAGTGGATTGTCACTTTATCAGAGAGAAAATTTTATCAGGATGTATTGCTACTAGCTTTGTCAACTCAGACGGTCAATTAGCAGATGTCCTTACTGAGTCTCTCCGCGGTCCTCGTATTGATTTCATCTGTAACAAGCTTGATGCATATAACATGTATGCTCCAGCTTGAGGGGGAGTGTTGGAATTAGTTGGGTGTTTGAATTAGTTGTTGGTGTTGGAATTAGTTGTTGGAATTAGTTGGGAAACTAATTTATTGTACTCTTATAGCTATATAAAGTTATGCCTTGTAAAGTTTTTCATTAAGTAAATACAAAACCTATTCTTCTCTATACAATGTATTGTTTTCATATCATTGGTAATGGATATCACTAGCATGATAGCCATGACAACATTGTAGGTGTCAGATAATGCATGATAGTTTAGCTACACAGTTTTCAAGCAGAGTAGGATTCGGGAAGAATCCATTTTAAGGGGGGTGAATGTAACACCCCGGTCCGTTATAGCGTCAGCGTGCCTAGTACAGTAAACTGTCACTCATAACGAGTTGAGTTAATGAAATGATATAAAAAAAATTAAGTTTCACACCTTAGGAATCTCGTCCGGAGGTCCTGGACAAATATTCAGTTTCAAGGCCACTTTGTTTTAGCTTAACAAAGTCAACCGACAACCATCTGTATTTCAGCCTCAACTCTTTCATACGATCTCCGATTTTTATAATTTGTATATCTTCGGAAATCCCAAACAATTAGCTACAACTTCTGTGTTGAACGGTTTCCCAAATTCGGACTCAAACAATGTCAAAAATACAACTTCTATGGACTCCCCCTTCACAATGATACTAACTGACTGACTTCGTGTTTGATTGCTTTATTATTCGTCCTTTGTTTCTATCTGAAACGACCATACGTTTATTGCTTCTAACCTTGTATTTTTCTTAATGCAACAATGTCTGAGAAAAGGATGGTGGCTAAGCCGTCTCCTGCCATCACATGCTTGGATTTACCAGGGTGTGACAAGTTAGTATCAGAGCCGAGGTTTAGGTGTAATGACTGCTGCGCCCCCGTCGACTCCATGTAAGTCCTCTTTCTCAGTTACAATGTATTGTTTTCATATCATTGGGTAATGGATATCACTAGCATGACAGCCATGACAGCATTGTAGGTAACAGATAATGCATGATAGTTTAGCTGCACAGTTTTCAAGCATATTAGGATTCGGGACGAATCCATTTTAGGGGGGTTTATGTAACACCCCGATCAGTTAAAGTGTGCCTAGTACAGTAAACCGTAACCCATAACAGGTTAGAGTTCATGAAATGATATAAAAAAAATTAAGTTTCACACCTGAGGAATCTTGTCCGGAGATCGTGGACAAATATTCAGTTTCAGAGTCACTTTTTTTTAGCTTAACAAAGTCAACCGGCAACCTTCCGTATTTCAGCCTTAACTCTTTCATACAATCTCCGTTTTTTATAATCTTTATATCGTCGGAAAGCCCAGACAATTAGCTACAACTTCTGTGTTGAGCTTTTTCCCAAATTCGAACCCAAACTAGGACGAAAATACAAGTTTACGTTACATGAACAGTGTATTTCGTTGATTAGACAAGAAAATGATGCCTTTATATTTCTTTTTGAAGTGACCATTATGCCCTTAAGTTATAAATGGTATAAATAACCCTTGAAGTCAATTTTGGGACCTCATCTTCTCCTCCTCTCGATCTTTCAATAAAAACCAACCAAGGTTGTTAAAGGCTAGAGGCGCACCGAGGCGATCAGAGCCAGAAAAACAAGGCACGAGGCGCACGTTTGTTAATAATAATTTTAAATTTGTAATATGTGCATCATTAACTTGTAAATATAAAAAAAATAATAAATACATAATAATATTTTCACATATACTCTACTTTTATATTACTTCTACTTGTCTAATTCATAATACTTGACAAAATATGCACAGTTCAAAACTTCAAATTCAAGAAATAATAAAAACAAGCGTAATTAAAAATATGCATAGTTCAAGTTCAAGAAAAGGAAAAACAACAAGCATTAAAAAACATCTGTTGAAACAATATAACTGAAAAGAGAATCGTTAATAAAGAAAATATATAGAAAGAATCGTAGATAAAGAAAATGAAAAAAATAAAGAAAAAAGATGAAGAAAGAAACAGAGCTAAAAAAAGTTAAAAAAAAAAGTACTGTAAAAGAAAATAGAAATACAAATGTAAAAGAAAGAATTGTAAATAAAGAAAATGAAAAAAGAAGAAGAAAGAAACAGAACTGAAAAAGGTAAAAAATAAAAATAAAACAGAACTATAAAAGAAAAAAGAAACATAAATGTAAAAGAAAGAATCGTAAATAAAAAAAATGAAAAAACAGAAAAAGATGATGAAAGACACAGATTTGGAAAAAAAAAGAGTAAAAAAACTGATGAAAAAACCGTAAAACCATGATGCGCACGCCTCGCTGCGCCTTGCGCCTCACGTCACCTCGCTGGAGTCGCCTCGCCTCGACCAGTTAGATGCGCATCGTCGATCGCCTCGTGCGCCTCTCGCCTCGAGGCGCGCCTCAGTGCGCCTCTAACAGTGTTATCAAAGGCGCGCCTAGGTAGAGGCGCTAGCCATTGCGCCTAGAGGGTATCCAGGCGAGGCGACGTGCATCAGGCGCGCGCCTAGGCGATGAGGCGCGCGCCTGATGCCAATGAATGAGGCGCGCCTTAGGCGCATAATGCCAAAAATCTTGGTTTTTGACCCGATTTCGTTGATTAAAGCTCTTTTTTGTACTTTTTTTGGTTTTTTCTAGCATAGAGTTAAAAAAAAAAAAAAAGAATAATAACAATAAATCTCATAATTTAACTTAATTTATTTACTTTTGACATGACGCTTAGATAATTTGTTGGGATTGTTTAAAATTTTAAGAAAAATTTATATTTTGTAAAATATAAATGTTTGCCATAATAATTAATAATAGATCATCCATTTATATTATTGGGAACATAATTTTAACCAAAAGATTAAACTAGTCAATAATAAAATTGTACATAAGACAATATAAGTAAATATTAATATCTTAGTTATTATAGCAACTTAGTTATGAAAATAGTGATATATATAATTTAATTGAGTGCAATAATTTATAAATGTTTTGTCATAATTTGGTCAAAATATTAGAAAATACTCAAAACAAAATGATTAGAAGAATATACATGTTCCTCTTTCTAATTGAAAAATTATATATACAAATATGCGCCTTACATTCCTCAGGCGCGCGCCTAGGCTCCAGGACCTTTTGCGCCTCGGTGCGCCTTGCGCCTTTAATAACACTGGCCTCTAACAACACTGAAACCATCCCTGAAATTTTTCCCCCATTTCTCCCCCCATGCGTCAATGGAGTTGGATGAATTTCTTGCAATTGTGTGTGTGATAAAGACAGGTGAGCTTCTTAACCCCCTTCTCTTCTCATTTTTTTTTACGTTTTGTGCATGAATAAAGAAAGCCCCAATTTGTCTCCAAGAATCCTAGACTTCATTTATGCATTTTAGCCTAGATTAAAGTGATTACCATGCATATTGCTGTCTCTTAGGATAATATACACATGGATTAAGCCTCATTCGGTGAAATGCCCAAAATTTCCCCCAAGTATTAGGGCTGGCCGAATCTTGATGAATGCTTGAGGGGATGTGTTTTTGTTTCTTTGTTATAACTGATGATGCATGCATGCCTGGAAGGATGTATTGATGGATGTTGAAGAAAATAAAATGTGTAAAAGTTATTCCTTGGCCGAATACTACATGGTATATAGGGGCTGTTTTTAATTTATTATGGAGGTTGGAATGGTGGTGGTGTAAAAGAAGTGATGTAATAACTAAGGATGTGGAAATTGTGAACTTTTGGCATTTCGCACACCAAGTGTTGGAAGAAATGCCAAGCCCATAGTAACCTAATAAATTAAGCTTGTTTTGTGAGTAATAAAAAGTATTTATAATAGTGAAATTTGTTAAGGGTCGGTGGATTGAATGTATTAGATAAGGCGAAGAATTGAGGAAGTTAGGCGGCGTAGTTAGTTTATGACTGTCCCTGAACAGGTCGTAAAGAATTGCTTGTAAGTCGAGTTTCTGAAGTGCAAATGATGAACCGTAAAATTCTGAGTAAACTAGACATATAAGAGAGTAAAATATCCAAAAATCAGAATTTTTGGACGTAAGATGAAGCCAAACAGAATTTTTGAATTTGGGTGACCTGCTGCCACTACATCCTGTTTTTCGGTCCGAACAACCTCTGAATTTTGATCCATAACTTCAGCTTATGTAATCGAAATTGAAACCCGTAAAAATTCGCTAAAACTAGACACATAAATGATAATTCTATTAAATTTTCAGCTCAAAATATGTTACCAATAATTTATGGTGAATTTCCGAAATTAGTGCATGTGCAGTGAAATAATAAATAGAAGGTCTGTGGCATTTGTTTGGTCATTTCAGGTTTATAATTTTGGTGTGACATGATGTTGAATATGAATGAAGGTGCCATGTGATGAGCATGAAAATGTATCATGTATAAGCATGTGAATGCGCATAGTTGCGTGTGTCAACTCAATACATGATGATCAATAGGAATTTAATTTTAACAAAACAATGATACGCTTGTAAATGGATTTTAGCATGAATCTTAATCTTATGAAATTGTGATAAGTTTGAGAAAGGTCATGTAGTAGTAGAATGAATGTTGAGTTGTTGATGGGTTGTTAGGCCGAGTGGTGGGATTCACAGGCCAAGGCCAGATTGGGCATTTCATAGACAGACAGCTTGGGCATTTCAAGTGGCTATATCGGCTATGCCGAAATGTCCCATCAACATTATTAGCATCAACATTTCTAGAAGTATTCGCCGCTTAGCTAAGTTAAACAGCATGTCCATGCATCCACGAACCAAATTTAGTTTCTTTAGTTCAGGTATGCTAACCATACTTGAAAACATGTTCAGTTAATATTTTGCAGGAAATCCTTCAGCAGCATTCCAGCGCGCTGGTGATGGAGCGTCAGTCAGTGAGTGGATGTCTTCCTTCCTCTCTTTCCATGCCTTTCAGTTATCTATGTTTGTTTGATTCTAGTTCTAATTTGAATTCGAATTCTGTATTCAGTTTGTGATTTTTGTTATCTCTCCAACTCGCATTCTTAGTTCATGATTTTTGAAAACGTTCTTGTCTTCAGTTTGTATTCTTATTTATGTTCCTAGTTCATCGAATACTACTTGGTTTATAGGGGCTGTTTTGAATTTATTATGGAGGTTGGAATGGTGGTGTTGTTGGTGATGTAAAAGAAGTGATGGGATAACTAAGGGGTGTGGCATTGGTGTTGTTGGTGATGTAAAAGATGTGATGGAATAATAAGGGGTGTGGCATTTGTTTGGTCATGTAAGGTTTATAATTTTGACGTGTGACATGATGTTGAATATGAATGAAGGTGCCCTGTGATGAGCATGAAAATGTGTCATGTATAAGTTAGGAGGCATAGATAGTTTCGCATTTTACCCGTTAGGTTTTAGTTAGCTATCATTTCATGATTTAGATTTTTCTGTATGCACTACAGATCACGTAGTTCAGCATGTCAACCACACTTAGAATTATTTCAGTTCAGAAGCTCAGGGCAGCCAGTTCAATTATTTCAGAACAGCTAGTAGTGTGAGAGGGTTCGGGTGATCGCTAAGCCGTCTCCTGCCCATCACATTCTCGGATTTACCGGGGTGTGACAAGTTGGTATCAGAGCCGAGTTTAGGTGTAATGACTGCTGCGGCCTCGTCGACTCCATGTAAGTCCTCTTTCTCAGTTACAATTTATTGTTTTCATATCATGTGGTAATGGACATCACTAGCATGACAGCCATGACAGCATTGTAGGTAAAAGATAATGCATAATAGTTTAGCTGTACAGTTTTCACACAGATTAGGATTCGGGACGAATCCATTTTAATGGTGGGTGAACGTAAAACCCGGTCAGTTATAGCGTGCCTAGTATAGTAAACCGTCATTCATAACGTGTGCATGAAATGATATAAAAAAAAATTAAGTTTCACACCTTAGGAATCTCGTCCGGAGGTCCTGTACAAATTTTCAGTTTCAGAGTCACTTTTTTTAGCTTAACAAAGTCAACCGACAACCATCCATATTTCAGCCTTGACTCTTTCATACGATCTCCGATTTTTATAATTCTTATATCGTCAGATAGCCCAAACAATTAGCTACAACTTCTGTGTTGAACGTTTTCCCAAATTCGGACCCGAACTATGTCGAAAATACAACTTCTATGGACTCCTATTTCACAATGATACTAACTGACTGACTTCGTGTTTGATTGCTTTATTATTTGTCCTTTGTTTCCATCTGAAACGACCATGCGTTTATTGCTTCTAACCTTGTATTTTTCTTAATGCAGTAATGTCTGAGAAAAGGATGGTGGCTATGCCGTTCTCCTGCCCATCACATGCTCGGATTTACCGGGGTGTGACAAGTTAGTATCAGAGCTGATGTTTAGGTGTAATCATTGCTACGCCCCCGTCGACTCCATGTAAGTCCTCTTTCTCAGTTACAATGTATTGTTTTCATATCATGTGGTAATGGATATCACTAGCATGACAGCCATGACAGCATTGTAGGTAACAGATAATGCATGATAGTTTAGCTGCACAGTTTTCAAGCATATTAGGATTCGGGACGAATCCATTTTATAGGGGTGAATGTAACACCCCGTTCAGTTATAGCGTGCCTAGTACAGTAAACCGTCACTTATAACGTGTTAGAGTTAATGAAATGATATAAAAAAAATTAAGTTTCACACCTTAGGAATCTCGTCCGGAGGTCCTGGACAAATATTCAGTTTCAAAGCCACTTTGTTTTAGCTTAATAGCGTCAACCGACAACCTTCCGTAAAGAATTGCTTGTAAGTCGAGTTTCTGAAGTGCTAGTGATGAACCGTAAAATTCTGAGTAAACTGGACTTATAAGAGAGTAATATATCCAAAAATCAGAATTTTTGGACGTAAGATGAAGCGAAACCGAATTTTTGAATTTGGGTGACCTGCTGCCACTGCATTCAGTTTTCCTGTCTGAGCAGCCTCTGAATTTTTATCAATAACTTGAGTTTATGCAATCGAAATTGAAATCCGTAAAAATTCGCTAAAACTAGACACATAAATGATAATTCTATTAAATTTTCAGCTCAAAATATGTTACCAATAATTTATGGTGAATTTCCGAAATTAGTGCATGTGCAGTGAAATAATAAATAGAAGGTCTGTGGCATTTGTTTGGTCATTTAAGGTTTATAATTTTGGTGTGACATGATGTTGAATATGAATGAAGGTGCCATGTGATGAGCATGAAAATGTATCATGTATAAGCATGTGAATGTGCTTAGTTGCGTGTGTCAACTCAATACATGATGATCAATAGGAATTTAATTTTAACAAAACAATGATACGCTTGTAAATGGATTTTAGCATGAATCTTAATCTTACAACTTCTATGGACTCCAATTTCACAATGATACTAACTGACTGACTTCGTGTTTGATTGCTTTATTATTCGTCCTTTGTTTCTATCTGAAACGACCA
>SKCR01037131.1:0-14532 GCA_019454045.1 Zanthoxylum bungeanum
TTTTACTATTACATCTACACCCATCAACTATTCATTGTCACTTTATAAAAGTGACTTGATGTGTGTCAATCACTCAATCAATCAATCACATCAATCAATCATCAATCGCATCACTCAAGTGACTATTGATTTGACGCTTGATGTGACGAATGATTTGACGCTTGATGTGACTTGCGTTGCGCACTCGTATTCGAAATACGAATGCGCTCGCAATCACAATCGGGCTCGGGTCGCTAATTCTCAATTAGCGATTTTCCGTCGCGTCGTAATTAAATGATTACGCCTAGCGAATTCACTATTCACATCGCTAACGAATTAATTCTAAATTAATTCGTTCGCCGAATTAAAATCTAATTTAATTCCGCGTCGAAATCTAATTTCATTTAATATATCGAATATATTAATTTACCGATTAATTCCAAATTAATCATTATCTCTCTCTAGACGATATTTTATCCTAGATAAATATCTCCGTAATTAATCCTTGATTAATTTTCTCTCTCTTCTATATAATCCCAGATTATTTAAGAGTGCGAGTTATGCGTCATCGGTGGATTATCGGGAAGCGACCCATGAGATCCCCGGATAAGTTTGGCAGTAAATGCGGTCGTCGGAGTATCCGAATCACGTACGTACCAAGTACTACGTTCTACCGATTTACGAGACAAGGTCGGCTTCTAGCAAAGCACCAAGTCTACCCAATTCTCTGGACATATTCTTATAAGAATATCTAAGATCTATATCAACGTAGTCTACTAAGTATGTGTATATCGGCCCAGTATCGGATAGTCACGTGCTAGGCCTGGGGCTGGATATGTGTCTTGCCCCGTACGAAGCACATGTCGGGGTCTGGTAACTAGTCTCTGTAATCGGATATACATGACCTTGTCATAATATCCCGATGGCCGGCCAGCACTAAAGAGCACTAATACCGTATCCTACGTGACATCATCTCCACTATGACTGGAGTGATACTTCCGTCTTGATATCACACCCAATACTCTACGATTCTCAATATACCCAGCATTGGCGTACACAGAGACCTGTTACAGCCCTGGACGACCTCAACTAAAGTATATTGATTGTCGTAAGCATTAGCTTGTAAGTCTCAGGTTAAGACCAAATACACCTACCCTGATGTCGGACTCCCATAGACACATAGTCATAATACCAATGGGATTCTGAGGGGTCTATCCAGAGCGAAGCTGTTTCCCGTACCATCGGTGAAACACAACCTCCTATTGCACTTGCATAAGTATCCTATACTTAAATATATGAGAACTATGCCGTTGTGCCATCACAACGCGCACAAGTGCAATACTAGCCTATTCCGCATTATCGATGTCCAGTCTCGATAATACTACGACTAGAGATATTTAATGATTATCCTTCGTGGACTGATACGTCTCATATCATCTCAATCCAGGAACTAATCATATGGACCTCTCTTCATTTATATATCTAAGGTGATCTAATCACAAAATTGAGAGCGCAATTTCCTGTCACTAGTTAATTGTCAACATAGTTAATTGTACAGTGACAGCTATAATTTTTACAATAGTGAAGTATATAGTCCAATCATATCTCATCCAACAATCTCCACGGGCACATAGCCAGTCACTCAAGTGTCGTACCACCCGAACTATGTATGGTTTGCTCCAATTGCTGAGAAAAGGTTTTTCATCAGCGGATTTCCATGATTATCATCTGACGCGATTTATACGATCATCGATCGCCACGATGTATGATCCGAAGGAATCAGATGAATATTGAAGTATATATCTGGATCGTCGATGAGACCATTAATTCTTAGCCTTGTGCTGACGCCTAGCTCAGCTGCTAACAGAACTGTATCTAATCTAATTAGATTTATTATCGACCCAAATGGCTTCTATTGCTGCCTCAGCCGCAACAAATCCCATTTGTTGTTTATTCGGAAACAGTATCTTGCTCGGAAGATTTCCAGCTCACTGTCCCGTTGTTCAAACTTTATAGTACCGCAGTATTTAACTGTTTGGAAACTTGCGCCAGTGATCCCAGTCATTTCAAGTTCTCATTCTCCATAGTTTTAGACAACATCTTTAGATCTCTAAGATACTAATAGATGTCCTTAACTTCAATCCAGTGACTATCACTTGGATTGTCCTGATTGTGACTCCATATGCTCAAAGCGTATGAGACACCATATCAAGTACATTTTAAATGTCAAATCATAAACCATTATGATTATTTCAAAACCACAGTTCCAAGAACCTTATGCTTGATTTAATCCAAACATGGATCGAATAACCCGCAAACCTTGTTTGTCGGTTATACAAAATCGTCAGGATGTTGTAAGCATCCTCCAAGAGGTTTCCTTTTTAGGAAAGCGATTTTGATCTACAACTGACACATTTCATAAATGAAATATGCAGTTATCAACAAGCATCTTCAAAATGGATTTACCATGGCAACAGGTAAAAGGTTGAACCGTTATAAACACAATGTTGATAACGATACTTTTCCGTCAAAAGCCTAGCTTTGTAAGTTGGTATGTTTCCATCCATGTATGTCTTCCTTGAAGACGTTTATAGTACCAATAGGCACAATGCCTTGCGGTACAACAACTAGTATCCAAACATAGTTGTTATACATGGAATCCATTTCGGACTCATGGCACTTTGCCATAATAGGGAGTCGATACCTCGTATCACTTCCTCAAAACGTAGTCGGTTGGGTTCCTCCACAAGATTAAAATCTTTATGAGGTGAGATCAGAAACCCATACCCCAGGTTGTTTTTCTGACTCTCTCCGATCTATGAGGTTCTTGTGTATTCGAAGATTAATGGTACAGATTCATCATTGATGAACTGTTTGTGTTCCTTTAAGGACTTCGTGCCTTAAATAGTATTACTCTGATTTCCATCGAGTATCACTATCCTCCCACTGACCACTGCATATCGGTATTCCTCTCAGGAAAACCGCATGGTGAGCAACAATCATATTGTTCTCATGTGAGATTTATAAGTACTATACTTATGGTCTCCCATTAGGATAACCTATGTATGACACTTATCCAATTGGGTCATTAGTTTGGTATCATCCAAACTTTATGCCTGGCATACCCAAATTATTGGGAATGAGAAACCATGTTTCTTTCCTATTCCTATCCTATATGATATCTGTCAAACAGTTTTTCATGGAACCTATTCTAAATAAGTTTTGCACTATTAATACATATCCTGTTGAAGGAAATGATAGCTCATAGCGACTCGTGATAAACCTTATCATGTCCAACAAAATTCGGTTTTTAGTTTGCACACACCGTCAAACTGACGTGTCTCGGGAGGAGTCCTCATCTGAAAGAATACTGTACTCTTTCATGTATTTATGAAACTTACTGCTTAAGTATTTTCCATTACGGTCTTACCGTGACGGCATAATACTATAGTCGATCTGTTTATCTACTTCGTGTCGAAACTCTAATAGTTTCTGATCTGTGTTCTTCAAAAGAAACACATAACCATAACGTGATGCCACATCCGTTAAGGTCACGAAATATTCATGTTCACATCTAGCCTAGCTAGATATGGGCCCACTAACTTCACCATGAATAGGGCTAACAGATCGGTGGCACTTACACTATTACCAAGTAACCAGTGTTTTAGGTACTTTACCTAACAAACTAGATTCGTAGACTTTATTTGAATAGTCAAATCAGTCCTAGTACCCACTCTTCAAAAGTGCGGATATACGAGTCTTGTTTAATTGTGTCCCAGACAACAATGCCACAAATAAGTCTCTACTTGATCAAATCAATTTGAGCTATTTATTTGTCATTTTATATGTTTTGAGATTTTAATTATATTCAAAATATAAATTCTGTTATTAACATCTAATGTGTTTATCTCAGTATCATCTTTATATAATGAAACACTTAGTGTTCTAGAATATAAAGGTTTATCCACAATGGATTAAACACTGATATAGAGATAATGTCTCTAGTCAAACTAGTTACATTATAACAGTTCCTAATTTAAGTACACACCCGAAGGGTAGTTCTTAAACTTAGGTATCTACGGTCGAAACAGCGACTTCCGTCCCGTTTCCGATCTGCAGAGAAATCTCATCTTGAAGTCAGTATCCTGCTCAAAACAGATTCTGAACATCAATACATATATTTTATGTACCACACTAAGTATTTAAAATCTAATTTCAATACTAGTAGTGAACATAACTTTGACAATCATTTTTAAAGTAAGAGCCTTGCCCTTTCCTTAATTCTTTCGTGTCTGCCATATCCAAATGGTGGTCACTTTGGGATATGTCAATTATCCTTTTCAATATTTCACAATCTTTTGGCCAAGCCTTGGGTTTTAGAATATTAAAAATGTGCACCTTGTGCTACATGCCTAATTGCAAACTTTGACTTTTCACCTCTAGAATAGTCAATTAATTCTCCAAGAATTATTTATTGCAATTTTAATACTTATTAAATCTAAACATAGATTTTTTGACAAGTATGTTAAATTAAGCACTAAAGTCATCATCACATAAATCTTCCAAAGATTTTATGCTCTACTTATTTTGCTTAATTTTGGGCTTAAGGTAAAATAAGTTATTTTATCAAATAAAGTAACCTATTATTATTCCCAATTTGAAAATTAAATCATTTAAAACATTTAATCCAAGATTATATTTTAAATATTCAATTTTTCAATTTTATCTTGATTACAATAGTTCAACTATTTAATCAACAATTAGTGGTACTATATATTATAATGATTATAATAGTCCAACTATATAATCAAATATAATCCAAATTAATTAACCTCAATTACATTGATTACTATAATCCAATAATAAAATCAACTGTAAACTGAAATTAATTAATTCAAATATATTGATTAATATATCCAATTATATATAATCAACTATAATGCAGTCCAACTGTTTATTAAAACAACAATTTAAATAATAGTCCAACTAACATTTAATATTACGACGAAATAATTTGTTTGAGCGCGTATGGCGAGTAATTGAACGAATATTGCAAATTCAATTCTTGCCTCCCACTATTTTTCGTCCAGCCTCTAACCCTCTGTCGAGTACTCGAGAAACCGTGTTTCCTAGTGGGCTAGGATCCCGTTAAATATCACACAATCTTGACTTTGGCCAACAAACTGTATGATAATTAACTAGGTAGATCTCAAAGATCAATTGGATCTCATCCAACTCCTAGATCCAGTAGGTGGACATCCAAGTCCGAAACATATATCTTATATATGCCTATATATCTAATATATACCCTAACATTTTTCCTCTGAATCTACTAGGCCTTGGCTTTGGCACAACAAACCTAGTGATCCCAGTCAAGCGTGGACCCATTGACCATGGAAGCTTCGTAATCAATGTCGTTGGACAAGAAATGGTCTTGACTTTGGCCAACAAACCACAACTTGGACAAGACACCAATATGGAACAAAGCCTCGTGATTCAAACACATCTTTGACGGACAAGGGCTTGACTTTGGCCAACAACCCATGCCAATCTAGGATCTTGAGCAAGAATCACTCAATGGAAGGAAAAGATGCATGATATTTTATGAAGGCTTTTCGCATGCAAATTGGCTACCAATTTCATTATCTTTGTTAAGGTCTCATCAGCATACACCCTTAAACATGCATTCTAAATACATAATAAAGCGAGTATGAAAATAAAATAATAATGATATGCGGATGGATACTTAACACATTGATCCTAGATCAAATCTCTCCCTTTCTCACTCGAGCTAGCACTTGTATTACTTCTACCCGTTACACTACACATCTAAAGAAACCTCATTTACATTGAGGGGAATAGGTGAGAAGAGAATACAAGAGAATAGAGGTGATAAGGCTGGACACGCAGGTCCAATTTAATAAATCGAATTTATTACAACAATTTCCAAAATTTCCCCACCGACTAATATCCATCTGATATACATTATTCATTCATCACAACCACGTATTCACATAAAAGCATGCTATCAATCAATCTAATCAAATTAATTAATCTGATAATTATGTGATCATCCAATGTTTCAAACAACGATTTGATTTTGGTCGAGTCAAACTCGTTTTTGCGAATAAGTACTCAAAGTAAGAATTCACGAATTAAATTAAACTACGATATCAAATCCAATTTAATATGTATTTAATACTAATTCACTATTCAATTCCAAATTAAATATTACATTTTATTAATAAACCTTTTACGACTTAAATTCCAAATTTAATCGCTACGGGTCCCAAACCTGATCAACGTCCAACGTCAATTCAATTCAAGTCCAATGGGCTTTCAATTAATTTCTTTAAGGCATGGGCTTCGGCAACCAAAGCCCAATCAAGGAGTAACCCTATAAGCCCAGAAATCAATTTAGGCCCATTAGGCCCAATTAAACTTTAAAGGTTCATTAAGTCGCATTTGGGTTTATGGAAGCGGTTTTGGGCCCAATTGGATCCAATCCATTTGGCCTAAACCCAACTTTGTACAATAAAGCCCAATAAGTCCAATTGCAACTTAAGAAGCCCAAATCCAATTTAAGGCCCAAATAATTAAATTTCATAAATCTAATTACACAATTTAATTACCTAAAGTGCATTACATGATTAATCAACTAAATCAATACTTCCAAAACACCAAATTAGTCCAATTAATCATGCTCATTATCATTATCACATGTCCAACACATAAATGAAAAAATCAAACCCATTACATGCTTTAAAGCTCTCGGCCAAAGGAGGGATTTTGTGTCCGATTTGGTTTCAATCCAATCAAACCCATAATCGACATTAAATCAACATCCTAAATTATTTCCAATACATCCAATGTCCTAAAATCAAAATACCAAGACATTCAAGGGCATAATCCAATTCGGCCAAGGTGATAACTTTTGGGGATTTTATGTTCAATTCAAAATCCAATCCAATTAGTTTCAAATTAACATTATCCTTAATGATTCCAACTCATCAAATGAATCAAAATCAAAAAATTCCAAGAACCCAAAAATCACATACACATTCGGCCAAGATGAAAAATTTGGGCAAAATTGATCCAATCACATTTTGTTGAAATTGATCAAATCAATCTTCAATATAACATATATTAAGCATGCTTAAACATCCAATTTTATAAAATCATGCTCAAATACAAAGTACCCAATTTTAAGCCCTACAATTTCATGCTTGAACCTATAGCTCTGATACCATTGTTAGGTTTTATCCAGGTCCCAAGATCAAACAAGACATGAAATACATGTGTGAATACATCAAAGGAGGTAGCGGAATACTCACATCGATCGGTTGAGATGATTTGAGAGGCAATAAAATTATTTTCCCCTTCAATTTCGGCCAAGGCAGTGAGCAGCCCACTGCTCCAAAATTTCAGATTTGAGCTGAGAAAATGAGCTCCAAGATTGCGTCAAACAGATCTCGGCTCATTGGTGAACCTCCCTACCACCTTCGCATGTTCCGTAAGTGTGCTAGCACTTGAGTTTTTGCCACAAAAACTCACTCTTGCTTCCCTCAAAGTCACGCCAAAATTGATTCAAAACCAGTGAGCTTTTCAAGCTTTGGGCGTGAGAGATGGAGAAAGAAAATTGGAGAGATAAAGTTGTGTAATTGGTTAGTAAAACCTTTTCCAAAAAGGTTTATATATTTTTCCATAAAATATACAAAGCATTTACCAAATAATAAATCAAATAAATAAAATGGTAAATACTCCAACCAACTTTTACTATTACATCTACACCCATCAACTGTTCATTGTCACTTTATAAAAGTGACTTGATGTATGTCAATCACTCAATCAATCAATCACATCAATCAATCAATCAATCGCATCACTCAAAGTGACTATTGATTTGACGCTTGATGTGACGAATGATTTGACGCTTGATGTGACTTGCGTTGCCGCACTCGTATTCGAAATACGAATGCGCTCGCAATCACAATCGGGCTCGGGTTCGCTAATTCTCAATTAGCGAATTTTCCGTCGCGTCGTAATTAAATGATTACGCCTAGCGAATTCACTATTCACATCGCTAACGAATTAATTCTAAATTAATTCGTTCGCCCGAATTAAAATCTAATTTTAATTCCGCGTCGAAATCTAATTTCATTTAATATATCGAATATATTAATTTACCGATTAATTCCAAATTAATCATTATCTCTCTCTAGACGATATTTTATCCTAGATAAAATATCTCCGTAATTAATCATAGATTAATTTTCTCTCTCTTCTATATAATCCCAGATTATTTAAGAGTGCGAGTTATGCGTCATCGGTGGATTATCGGGAAGCGACCCATGAGATCCCCGGATAAGTTGGCAGTAAATGCGGTCGTCGGAGTATGCGAATCACGTATGTACCAAGTACTACGTTCTACCGATTTACGAGACAAGGTCGGCTTCTAGCAAAGCACCAAGTCTACCCAATTCTCCGGACATATTCTTATAAGAATATCTAAGATCTATATCAGACGTAGTCTACTAAGTATTGTGTATATCGGCCCAGTATCGGATAGTCACGTGCTAGGCCTGGGGCTGGATATGTGTCTGCCCCGTACGAAGCACATGTCGGATGTCTGGTAACTAGTCTCTGTAATCGGATATGCATTACCTTGTCATAATATCCCGATGACCGGCCAGCACTTAAGAGCACTAATATCGTATCCTACGTGACATCATCTCCACTATGACTGGAGTGATACTTCCGTCTTGACATCACACCCAATACTCTACGATTCTCAATATACCAGCATTGGCGTACACAGAACCTGTTACAGCCCTGACGACCTCAACTAAAGTATATTGATTGTCGTAAGCATTAGCGGTGTAAGTCTCAGGTAAGACCAAATACACCTACCCTGATGTCGGACTCCCATAGACACATAGTCATAATACCAATGGGATTCCGAGGGGTCTATCCAGAGCGAAGCTGTTTCTCGTACCATCGGTGAAACACAACCTCATATTGCACTTACATAAGTATCATATACTTAAATATATGAGAACTATGCCGTTGTGCCCTCACAACGCGCACAAGTGCAATACTAGCCTATTCCGCATTATCGATGTCCAGTCTCGATAATACTACGACTAGGGATATTTAATGATTAATCCTTCGTGGACTGATATTGTCTCATATCATCTCAATCCAGGAACTAATCATATGGACCTCTCTTCATTTATATATATAAGGTGATCTAATCACAAATGATGAGAGCGTAATTTCCTTGTCACATAGTTAATTTGTACAACAACACTATGATCTGTACAAATAGTGACGCTATGGGTCATATTATCCAACATCAGGATAGATCTATAACGATGCTTGCACTCTCCCAGAGCTCGTGTTCGACAAAGTGTTGAAGAAATTCAACATGGATCAGTCTAAGAGGGGACTATTGCCAGTGTCACATAGCGTCTATCTATCTAAGGACATGTGTCCTAAAACTCAAGATGAGAGAGTCAACATGAGTCGGATCCCGTTCACTTCAGCAGTCGGATCGATCATGTATGTAATGATATGTACAAGACCTGATGTCTCTTATGCTTTAAGCATGTGTAGTCGCTATCAGGGCCGATCCAAGTGATGGTCACTGGGTTGCGGTTAAGAACATCCTTAAGTATCTTAGATGAACTAAATATGCTTTCTTAATCTATGGTGATGGAGAACTTGAGGTAACTAGGTTTACCGATGCAAGTTTCCAAACCGATAAAGATGACTGTAAGTCGCAATCCGGGTACAAATTTTGTTTGACAAACGGAGCAGTGAGCTGGAAATCTTCCAAGCAAAAGACTATTTCCGATTCAACAACAGAAGCGGAATATATCGCTGCAGTTGAGGCAGCAAAAGAGGCAGTTTGGATCCGTAAATTTCTAATTCGATTAGGAGTAGTTCCGTTAGCAACTGAGCTCGTTCATTTGTATTGTGACAATAACGGGGCGAAAGCGCAGGCTAAGGAACCGCGGTCTCATCAACGATCCAAGCATGTACTTCGACGTTTCCATCTGATTCGTTAGATCATACATCATGGCGATGTGAAGATCGAGAAGGTCGCAACAGATAACAACATTACAGATCCGCTGACGAAGGTTATTTCTCAGCAAAAGTTTGAGCGACATGTACATAGTTCAGGTGTTAGATACTTGAGTGATTGGCTATAGGCCAAGTGGGAGATTATTGGACAATTATTACCCATAGCATCACTATTTGTAAAAGACATTGTGGTTTTTGTACAAATTAACTATGTGACAAAGAAAATTGCTATTTTATAATTTTGTTATTAGATTACTTGAATATATAAATGATAAAAGTCCTTATGATTAGTTCCGGATTAATAAGATATGAGACAATATCAATCCACGTAAGGTTTAATCATTAAATATCATTAGTCGTAGTATTATCGAGACTGGACATCGATAATGCGGAATAGACTAGTATTGCACTTGTGCGCGTTATGGAAGCGTAATGGCATTGTTCTCATATATTTGGGTATTGGATACTCATGCAAGTGTAATAGGAGGTTCTGTTTGCAATGGTACGGAAACAGCTTCGCTCTGGATAGACCCCTCGGAATCCCATTAGTAGTATGACTATGTGTATATGGGAATCTGAATCAGGGTAGGTGTATTTGGTCTTAACCTGAGACTTGCATTGCTAATACTTGCGACAATCAGCACGCTTTGGTTTTGGTCGTCCGGGGCTTTAACAGGTTCTATGTACTCCTCTTCTGGGTTTATTAAGAAACATAGTGTATTGGTGTGATGTCAAGATGCAAGGATACAGAACTGGTACTCTAATTTATTGTAACTATCGGGATAATATGACAAGGTCGTGATTATCCGATTAAAGAGACTAGTTTCTAGTGATCCGATATATGATTCGTACGTGGCCGACACAATTCCAGCCAGCATCACAGACCTAGCGTGTGACATCTGATACTGGATTGTAATACGCAATATATTATATAATATGCCTGATATAGATTATATATTCTTTGAGGAATATTTCTGGAGAATTGGGTAGGCACGGTGTTTTGCTAGAAGCCAACCATGGCTTGTAAATCGGTAAGAACGTGGTATGAGGTATGCACGTGTTCGGATAGTCCGACAATCGGATTTACTACCAACATATCTAGGGATCTCTTGGGTCGCTTCCCAAAGATTCACCGATGACATTTGACTCGACAGAATTAATCTAGGATTAATCAAGAGAGAGAAAATTAATCTCGTATTAATTACGGCAAGAATTTATTTGGGATAAATTTCGATTAGAAGAGAGAACATGATTAATTTGGAATTAATCGATTAAATAATCTATTGGATATATTAAATGAAATCAGATTTCAAAGCAAAATTAAAATTGGATTTTAATTCGGGCGAACAAATCAATTTAGAATTAATTCGCGAGCGACGTTCGTAATAATTTTACATGGCATTTTTATTTAATTAAATTGGATTTAATTATGCTGCGATGGAAAATTCATTTAATCGGATTAAGTGAACCCGAGCCCGAAGTGTGTGGAGCAAGCCACTTGAATTTTGAATTAAATTGGGTCCCACCAACAACTTACATCACATGTCTATCAAGTGTCAACTTGAGTGATAGAAGTGGTTGGAGGCATTAAATGCCATTTTCCCTCCAAAACTCTTTGCTTTTGCTTTTCGAAAATGCATATACACATTTTGTGAGTTGACTTGGTCAATTATGTTTTTAGAAAAAAAAAACAAAAAATTTTATTCTTTCTCCCTCTTGCTTGGCCGAACACAAGCTTCTTCTCTCCCTTTGATTTTGCTCCAAAATCAAACAACGCTAGCACTTCAAGAGTTGAATAAGGTGATAGGGAAACTCACCATTGGAATTAAAGATTTAAGACAAAGCTTGGAGCTTCCGAGACGAAAAGATTTTTGAAATCTCCACATCCGATCTTTGTAAGTACTTCCACAACTTCTTTGATCTTATTCACATTAAATCATGACTTAGAGCTCCTTCGTATGTTCTAGGAATAACTACATGGGTGTCAATAAGGTATTGGTTCTCATGCCTGAGGCAGACGCATTTGTCAGTTTCGTGGCCTTTTTCCTAATGGAAGTGACAATATAGGTTTAGGTTGAGGTGGGGTGGCATAGGGTTTGGAAGTGGTCTAGGTTCTAAAGGTTTTATGAGACATTGCCTCTTCATCTTTTCAAACACCTTTGACAACGGTCTACCAAAATTAGAGAATCGCATGTTTCTGATAGCGGCGACCTCAGCAGGAACGAGCTTAGCCCCTGAAGGCCCCCCAATGGTCTTTCTATTCTGGCTTTAAAATTTTCTTTTCTTGGCTTCCTCTTCCTCGATATCCATGACAGTTTCTATTAACTATCGAAAGTCACTAATCATGGAGGTCATCATTCTCAGCTTGTTATAAATGGAGGGCTTGGTGCCCTTAATGATCATCTTTATTTGGTCATTCTCTGAGGGCTGTGTCTACATCTTAAAGAGTTGGCCTCTCCAGTGATCTACATAATCTTTGAAGCTCTCCTCTTGCTTCTGTTTGGTGGTTTCTAGGTCACGGAGCGACAAGTCTATCTCCAGGTCTGTGACATATTGGTTCAGAAAGGCTTATGCTAATGTCCTCCAGTCATCCCTGACCTTTCTCTCCAGGCCATGATATAATACTATGGGCGCCCCTTCCAGTGACATCCCAAACATCTTCTGCACCTGGCATTTCGACAAACCCACTATACTCTTCACTGAAACATATTGTCGGAGATGGACCCAAGGATCTCCATTTCTATTGAACTTGGCCATGTCAGACATCTTAAACTGGGGAGGTAGCTGTTCTTCGAAAGTCATTGTATCATAGTCTAATAGATCCTCATATTTTCCCTTCATCTTGCGGGTAACTGACTCTACTTGTTCTCTGAGTTTCTGTAACTCTTCATGAGGCCCGGCAATCATTCTCGCGTCATACTCAGCTATGTCATCATCAAAAAGGGGATTTTTTCACTTATCCTATTTGGGGATCCTCACGACTTCCATTCTCATTGTTTTCTATTCCCACTGTGCAGGGTATTATCAAACTTGCCAAATCATTGGTCAAAGTTTGTAGTTGCTCGGTAATTTTTATGTTGTTGGACTCCAATTGATACATGGGAGAATCTTCACTGCCTGACGTATCCATGCTTGCTAACCTTTTCTCTTGACAAGTCTTCCTTCTTCTCTAACCCAACGGATACATATGATGGCTGTTAAGACAAGGGGTTAGCATGATACGTGTATGCATGCGATGCATGAGATGCATGAGGTTATCAAAACATCAGATATCCTTCCGACCTTATTCCTCCCACACACTTGGTAAGTCCATTTTTGTCCTAGGTATGGCTTATTTTATGCACTAATGTAGGGTACACAAAATCGTTCTCTCCTTCGCTACAGGGGTGAACCTTCGCTTCCTCAGTCCCTTTCCATCGGTAAAAGACAAATACCACCCATTTATAATATTGACTAAGCCTATTATGGGGATCGTACCATTGTCTAGAAATGACTAATTGAGCCCTCGTTAATCATGGTTATGGCGGGGATGGACTTGGTGATATCCAAAGGTATGTAAATATGCCATAATAAGGTGTACCATTCTTAGATGAAAGCCAGTGCAGATATCGAACTCATGCATCTGGCATATTCGGATAATTTTTGGAACTTCTAAGCCCATCAAGGTTTTTATACAAGTTGGCCCGTTATCATTTTTGAAAGTGTTCAATCAGATTTTCGCGAGGTGTAAACTTGTCCCAGTTGAAATGCCCAACAGGTTTTTCCTTTTGCGATAAGGTGGCTAAATAACTTTAAATGATAGGGGGCCCAAACACAAGTTGGCCCATCATCATTTTGAAAACTTTTGGCCCAATCATCATAAGATACAAACTCGTCCCAATTTAAGTGGCCCAACAAGTTCGTATCATATGACGAGAAGCCCAAAAAGATCCAAATGATAATAGGCCCAAATACAAGCATTGGGGTTAGCTTCCATAGGACGCATAACTATGGTTCATATATAGGATTTACAAGAGGACGAATAAGGCTCTCATCGGCAAAAGGTTGCCCACAACTAGGTCTCCCCACTCCAGGGTTCGAGGGACTAAGTGAGCGTGCCTTTTTTATACCATAGGGTGTATGCCAACGAGTGATGGTTATCATCACATAACGATCCACCGCCTTGAGTGAAAGCGACTTCACGATACATGACATCATCGGGGTAAAAAGGGTATGCAAAATATATGAGACTTGGGTAACCAAAGCCAAAGCCATTGACACTACAAGGCATTGTTTCAGGGCCGATTCTCTATCCCCAGTGGAGTCGCCATCTGTAGGAGAGAAGCGGGGTTTACCGCTATGCCTATGATGCTTGGCAACCACGAAACTATTTGGCTCACAGCCCATAGAGAGTACGGAGTAGCCCGCGGGGAACTTAATCGAAGAAATAAAGGAGTCGCCACCCAGTATACTGTGAAAATTTATACA
>SKCR01037132.1:0-14686 GCA_019454045.1 Zanthoxylum bungeanum
GTTCGGTATTTCGGAAATATCGAACCCGAACGCGTGAGTGCACGTGGGCCCACTTTCATTTGGAAACGTGTGGGGCCCACATGACACATGTCATATTATGCATTATTTAATTCTAATGCATTGCATGGAGATAGTGTACAATGCACTCAATGGTTTTGCATGAAAATTGAGTGTTTGACACTCTAAGCCATTGCATGATTTGTGTCATAAGTTTATTATTAATTTAATAAATATTATGGCATAAATATAAATTGATTTTTTGTAACAAAATTTAGATTAACTCACTCATCTCTCTCACGCCAAAATAGTGGCTGTTCTTCACTGGTTTTGAACCAGTTTGGGCGTGAACAATAGGGAAGCAAGAGTGGATTTTCATGGTGAAAATTCAAGTGCTAGCACACTTACAAGTCTTGCGAAGGTGGTAGGGAGGTTCGACCATGAGCTGGGATCCATCCAACGAAGCTAGGAGCTGCGTTTCTCATCTCAAAATTCTGTTTTTGGAGGCAGTGGACTGCATGCAGTAAGCTTACATGGCAGTGCGTTTTTTGGGTTCATTTGTCTTCAAATCGACTCTACCAACCAATGTAAGTATTCTGCTATCTTCGTTGGTGTATTCACGCATTATTTCATGTCTTGTTTGATCATGGGACCTTAGAAAAACTCAACACAAAGGCTGAGTGGAGGCTTGTGTAGCGTGATGAGTGGGCGATGGTGCGCTGGTGGTCTGTTCGTGGCTAGTACAGATTTTGTTTTTGTTTATTTTATGCGTGCATGGCTTTGGAGTGGTCTGTGAACGTGCTGAATGAACTGGTGAGTGGGCGATGATGCGCTGGTGGTCTGTTCGTGGCTGAGGGTGTGCTTATGGGCTGGTGGCAGTTTATGTGTGTGAGTTTAGGTGAGAGTGGCGTGAGGGCTTTTAGGGTTTGTGTTGTTTGGCCGTGGGTTGTGAAGATGAATGGCAGCAAGAATTAGGGTTTGTTCATGCATGCAGTGTCGGTTGAGAAGGGTTTGGCTTAGGGTTTATATGTTTATGAAGTTACCGTGAGTGAGCCCAGGAGAGAGGGAGGTGAAGGCTACTTTCTTTGTATTTTCGAGAGGATTAGCCAGCCAGCCAGGGTTTGGTTTGTGTGGAGAAGGGTTATTTTTATAGGCCAATGGATGAGGTTTACCTTGTTGGAGAAAGAATAAGATTTGTGTATTAATTGGGGATATCTTTTAATTTAGTATATGATAAGGAAATCTTTTAATTAGGGGAATTGATTTGATTTGTTCTTTTTGATTAAGGATATGATTTATTTAAATTGGTAGGTGATTTAATTAAATTAGGAATGTGATTTATTTTAATAAGGAATGTTATTTATGGAATTTAATTTGGGAAATGAATTTTAATTTGTGACATGTGTTTTATTTAATTTAATTGGATTTATTTAGTTTGTGACATGTATTTTAAATGTTTTAATTATTTAATTTGTGAGATGTGTTTTAATGGGTTTGGTGTGTTTTAAAACAGAGGTCGAACGAGCACCCGAAGCCAAACACCGAGGTTAAATCCAACGAAAATTCAATTTTCCAACTTTACCCTTCCAACGTCCGTTTCCCGCGACTTTCACAACTAAAGAGGTAGTGTCTCCATACGAGACTCATCATCGGGCTGATATGTAAAAATGCAATGCCTACAATCATGCTCCTTTCTGTTGGCCATAAAGAAATTTTGTTGGCCATTTCTTCGATTAGGTCCCAGGCATGATCCTCTCCTTTTGCCATTAAAGCTCTTTCAGCAGCAGCATCAATTGTGGTTCTCATCAGTCCAGAAAGTCCATTGTAGAAGGTTTGGACTTGTAACCACTTTGCAATCTCATGATGAGGACATTTCTGGAGTAATTCCTTGTATCTTTCCCAAGCTTTGCAGAGGGATTCTGAGTCATGTTGCACAAGGATGTGATGTCATTCCTCAGCTTTGTAGTTCTGGCTGGTGGAAAGTACTTTGCAAGGAATTGGTGGCTAGAATGTTCCAAGTTGTGATGGAACCTGCTGGAAGTGAATGTAGCCAAGCCTTAGCTAATTTTTTTTCAAGGAATATGGAAAAAAACGCAGTCTCATTGCTTCTTTAGAGCCGCTCAGTTGTAATTGAAAGTGCCGCAAACTTCCAGGAAGTTGCTGATGTGGGAATTAGGATCTTCAGTTGCATTCCCCCAAAATTGAACTGACTGTTGTATCATCTGAATGCATGTTTTGATGTCACACGCATTTGCTGGTAAGGGAGGAAGTACAATACATGAAATGAACTCGTCAACCACCAGAATAGTTCTATCTCGAATGAGAATTGGTTGTACAACCTCCAAAGGATTAGGTTCTATGTTGATCAGTGCTTTTGGCCTTCTCGTATTTCCCTTCTCAATTGTCTGATTGTTCTTTCAATTTCAGGGTCAAATAGATGGATTTCAAAGCTTCTGATTCTTCTCATGTAGTATCTGAGAACCTGAAACACAAGAAAAAAAAAAAATAAGTAAAAACAAATTAGACACAAGTAAAAGTATCTAACCCCAAAATTAATAGTAAAAGATAAATAAGTCCCCTGCAACGGCGCCAAAAACTTTATCGGTGAAATCACTCACATAACGCAAGCGCACATATCATTCAAGTAGTATAAAATGTATCAATCCCACGAGGGCTTAATACCTTAGCTATCAATTTATGAAGTTAATGTTTACAAGTACCTAATAGATTGCTTTGTTGATTGGATGTTGATTTTTGCTAAAACAAGTAAATAAAACAATGAGAAAGTAAATTAAAGGAAAATTCAATATTATAAAACTATCTAGAGTTGTAAATCCTTCTAATATCTTTTAAAGATTAAGTGGTTATCTTATGTTTGTGCAATATATCGGTGTATTAACTTGGAACACGAAAATATGCAAAGCTTATGTCGATGGTCAGATGCAAACACCCAAATAACCCAATTAATCATATGTCTATGTAACCAAGTTACCTATATTTATTAAGAATAAATTCCAATTGTGGCTACCCCCGTCCGACAGGTATGTCTATCATGTAATGAAATCTACCTAAGGGTCACCATGCCCCGAGGTGAGATCGTGAGCTATTGAGTCTAAGGCTGAAACCTAAAATTTATTCGTCAAGTTTATTTTAAGTTTACCAGATCAATCTTATTAATGGCCAGGTAACAAAAAACATTAAGCTTAAGACTCAATAAATAAACCTTTATATTACCCAAGACATAAAATAACCAACTTTATAAACCGGTGATATTGGAATTCATCACACCCCTAGATTATGTATTTAGCTACGACACATACCTAGAATTACTAAAAACTTAATTAAACAAAACATCATAAAAAATAACTTGAAAATAAATAAAAGTAAAATTACAATAATGAAAGAAAATGCTGGGGTTAAAGGATCCACTTTTAATATTTCAAAATTAGAAATCTCTCTTATTGTCAATGTTTACCAATTAATTCATTATATTTAACCAGACCATAAAGGCGAAAATTCCATTTGTCTCAATTAAGTCCAACCGACCATATAGGCGGTAACAAGGTTATTACCTAAACCGACCATATAAGTGGAAACTACGCCTTCAATGTAAAATCGACCATGTAGGCGGTAACTAATTAATCCAAATTTTAATTAAAATAAGGGAAATTAATCTAATTTATTATATTAAAAGTATTACCTTGTCACCCCAGCAGAATGAGATTTCCTACTCATGCTGTAAATGAAAACAGACAAAATTTTATTAATTAAATAAAAAGAAAATATAAGAAAACTTAAATAAATATACAAGACACTTTCTTTTAGGTTTTCATGGAGACATTCGTCCAAAGAAAGCATGAAAAATTTACAAATTTTAGCTTGGTATTTATAGGCAAATCTAAAGGCTTCCACCAATTTCTCCACCAATTGCTCCACCAAACATGGCACCAAACATGGCACCAAATCCTCCACCAAACATGCAAGCATGTTTGGTGGAAGTTTGATAATTTTCATTTTGTTATTTTATTATTATTATTTTATTTTGAAAATGACTTTAATAATTACACATAACACACTTACGGATGTTTCATCATTTTCGGTCATGGAAACTTCAGAATTTAAAATTATTATGAACTTCAAAGTTGTAGATATTATAGTTTTCTTTAATCTAGAACTTGAATCAACTTAATCCGATATCAGAGTAAATATTTATGGCCAAAATACGATAATTGCGCAAAGTTGGAATTTCCGAAATTGTACTTCGTTAGAACGCCATTTCAAGTTTCCAATCTCCAAAATCAAAATGTCAAGTCCAGTTTTTGCCCTTATTTGTTCCACATTTCGTCCTGATTGATTCCATTAAGTCCTGATTTTATTTTATCTGTAAAATAAACTAAAACACATCAAAACGTTCATAAAACTCGAGAAACTATACAAAATATTAAGTAAAATGGGCGGTAAATATTGATATATCTTCCTCTCATCACACCCAAACCTAACATTTTGCTATTCCTTGAGTAAAACAATAAAATAAAATGCAATAAACAATTAAAATTAAACTAAGCCACTTTCGTAGGGATCACGGTTGCATTTAGCGTATGCAACAAGCCTTTAAACCCCTAGGTGTCCCTAGTGGACGAGTTGTAGTCTCGTGAGGGCTTACAGTGACGATACCCACAAACGTCAATCTAATGCACACAAAAGAAAAAAGACAAGAGAAAAGAGAATAAATAAGTTAGTGACTAAACAATTGAAACGTCTTATCCAAGTTAGTAGTTGTTTTTTTTCTTTCTAAATTACCAAATAAGTAAATTCTCCGTTTATTTTAATCATTCTTCAGATACACAACCAACAAGGTATTAATCAAATAATTGTGCCCATAATATTCATAAGTGTAGTTGACAAGAGAGTAATATTTTTGTCCTAATGTTATATCAGAGTTCACACCTTTTTTTGGCAGTGGATTTTTTTTTTAATTTATTTATAACATCTTCAATCCATGTAGCGAGCTTTGGGCCAGTGACTCTCAAGCCAGTTGGCTTTAGGGCACTAGGTGTTAAGACTGTTAGGTTTGGTGCTCGGAGTGCCAATTCGGATCGTATTTATGTCTGATTTATGAATACGAGAAATTATATTTTCCATAATATTACTTATTTAATGGTAACATCTCTTGTCTTTTATACACATATTCAATCTAATTGCGATTAGATATCTAATTACGATTAGATTGAAACTAAATCTGGTTTAGTGATACGTGTATATTAGACAAAGACCCTATGATTTATAACGTAGTGCGCAGTTACAACGTAGCTTGTAATTTACATTGGGAAGCGTCACTATAAGTAGTATATCCTTAAATAAAGTTCATGGTCAAGATTTACTAACACAGGTCGGTTAGTAAAATTCGTTGAGACCAGTATATGTCGTATATCGTGACTTGGTCTGATGGTTTATCCCAGTGAACCATGAGTCTTGGGAGACTCGTATAGACATGTAGGTGTTTATTTGATAAACAATGAACGACTCACTGAAGATTTCCTAATATATGGTACACCAACGTCAATAGGAATCTTCTCGAGTTGAGCGGGCATACTGGTCCTTCGAATTGAGATACCACTGTGGATATATGAGTTATCCTCCACACTTTGATGGCAGTCACATCACCTATCTATTTAGATCAGACATCTGCGTGTTCGTTGGGTTTGGACTGATGCTAATGATATCATATGCGTAACAAGATAGAATCCTCTAGTCATCTGTATAGGGCATAGGCATCCTACATGTGTTTACGATCTAGTAAATCCATGGTCATGGTATAACTTCGGAAGTCATTTCCGAATATTATTTAGAGATCGTAAATTGAAAGTCGACTATATTAAACCGAACAGATTTGACGTTCTTATATATATCCTAGGTATAATATGGATAGCCTGTGATGGAGGGATTATATGTATGCAATGACCTTGACTTGTATAGTTTAGCGAGATTATATGTGGTAATCATAATTCATGAGTGGGTGAATTATGGACACGAAATTGGATTTCGTGATGGATAAACCTAAACTTAGAGAGTCTCACAATATGAAGTGTACTCGTTGATCACTTCAGCAACATGTTATGAATAATACAAATTATTCATAATAATTCATCAAATTAAATGAGTTAATTCGAATCGTTTAATCGGTTAAACGATAACACATGCATTATGGGATTTTTGTCAATTAATGATTTTTTTGTATTTGTATTTGATACATAATTTGATTAGATACACATTAATTATTTGTCAAATGAGATTTTGACACATGCCATTAATATATGTATTTGCTATTTAATGTAAATAAAAATACATATATGTATGTTAATTAATTATTTAGTTATTTAATTGTTAAATAATCAAATAATTAGAAATTAAATATCTTATCTATTAATCATAATTAGTATGATAAATGGTGAGATATTATTGGTAACATGTGGCATGATTAATTAAACTTTAGGTGTGCATATATGATTTGCTTACATAAAGTTTAATTATTTTTAATTGATTTAAAATGTAAAAATTGACCATTTTACCCCCTTAAGTCGGTGATGGAGTGTTTTTTAAGATGAAAATTTTGTTTTCTTCATTAGTTTACCTCCATGGCCGAATCCACCCTAGACCAAAAGCTCTCAAATTTTTTTGATGAAAAAAAGGAAGAAAGTGAAGGAAAATCAAGAAAGGCTTAAGGAAATTAGGAGTTCTAAAGGTAATCTTCTATATATCCCTAAGCTTAGAAAATTAGTTTCTTGTTCTTGATTTATTAGAATGGTTCTAGGGATTCTTTACTTCTTAAATTGGGGCTTTTGGATATGGTGGATGGATTTGGAAGTGTTGAGCATGTGTGGAGTAGTTTTGAATAATATTATTGTAATATTTATTCAATTTTGTCATTTGATGATAAGTTTCCATTTTAGAGTGCTATGAACACTCTTGTAATGCCTAGAATTGTTCTTGGGTGGTTCATGTGTGGTGACTTTGATTGGTGTTTTGATTAATTAGATTAATGTTGAAAAAGTTGGATTAAAGCATGAAAATTGATATATTTAGCTTCTGGATCAGATATGGAAATACTTTTCATTTGGTGATGAATAATATTTCATTTTAATGTATTGGATGTGTTTTGGGTGTTGGAAAAATTACCGTAAACTGTTTCGGAGTTGAAACAAGCGAAAACGGCGTTACCAAGTGACTTTTTAGCCAACCGGGTGACGGCTGTCCAAACAGTGAATTTGTCACTGTTCGGGCAGCCCATGAACTGCCCTAATACTATTGGGGCTGACCTCGGCATCCATCATGTGTATTGGGTAGTCGGTTCGGTCAAAAACGTGTTTTTATGCCATTTTACGGAAAAATATTTTCGTAAAAGTTTCGCGATGTTTCATATATATTTATGTCATTATTTGATATCGAATAAATATATTAGGTGAAATATGAATAAATTATTCATATTCGATATTGAATAATTTATTCGGTAATTTAAAAAGTTTTAAAATTATGATTTCGCCCGAACAGCGCTTCCGCAGCGCCATTTGCCCAAAACCCCAACAAAATTGGTATCATAGCAGGTCTGATGATTCATCCATTACATTAGTCATGCTTGATATATGATATGTAATCCAATTTTGATGTTTTCACATGCACATAATCTATATGTTTCTTAACTTTTCGGTTATACGCTAACGGAAACGTAACGGAAATTTAATGGTTAAATTTAGGTATGTTCTCTAAGGTTGAATTGAATTGCAATTAAGATTTCCTTGGGGTTTTCACATGTACCAAGATTAAATACATTTGTCTTTGTTGAATTAATGTCAAAAATGCTCATGTCATGCATGTTATGATGCAAACAAATCGGAAAAGACTCGAACAAGTAAGCAAGATCAATGTCTTTATCATTAATAAATGCAGGATTACAATCAAATAAATCAGGAGAATAAACATCTTCATCATCTGCAGCCTTGTCTTCTTCTGTCTTCTTGCTTTCCTCGAGCGTCAGATTCTCCAACTGCGCTAGTTCTTCTTCCCATTTATCTTCCTCTTTTGCGACCTCATCTGCCTGTGGTTCCTTGCCCATCACATCTGTTGGGTTTCTATTAAGTCCCGGGATAGATTCAAGCAATGAAACATATATGTGAATACTCGTAAAAGCATGGCGGAATCATACATACAACAATCGGCTTTTGTGACGCGAGGAACTACAAAATCTTCAAGCTTTTCCTTCCTTGAAGTCTCGGCTTTGGGCTAATTTTTCTGCTCCAAATTCGGTCCAAGCTCCAATCTTTCGAATGGTGATCCAAGCTCACAAGTCGGTTTCCCTATCACCTTCGCAAGACTCTTAAAGCGTGCTAGCACTCCGGAAAATTTGCCACAAAACTTCATTTGCTTCTCCTACCACTCACGGTATTTGCAGAATTTTGGAGAGCCAAATAGACCAAGGCCGAGAAGAAGAGAAGAGTGAGAGAGAAGAAAAAAATGTGTGTTAGAAAAAATTTCCAAAATCAATTAAACATATACCAAATTTTGAATTTCCAAAAGTCAAAAAGGTACAAGCATTAAAGCTCTCCAACTACCACCATCAATCAGAAGTGACAAGTTGTCACATCACTGAAAGTGACTAGACATCACATCAATCGATTGACTAGTGATTTGACGCTTGATGTGACTTATGGGCCGCACTTAAATTTGCAATGCGAGTGCGCCCACAAACACTCCCGGGTTCGGGTTCGCTAATTCCGAATTAACGAATTTTCCATTGCGACGTAATTAAATAATTATGCCTAGCAAAATTACAATTCACGTCGCTAACGAATTAAGTCTAAATTAACTCGTTTGCCCGAATTAATATCTAATTTTAATTCCGCGTCGAAATCCAATTTCGTATAATATATCGAATATATTATTTTATCGATTAATTCCAAATTAATCATTCTCTCTCTTTAATTAATATTTTATCCCAGATAAATATCTCTGTAATTAATCCCAGATTAATAAATTGCGAGTCATACGTCATCATTGAATCTTCGGGAAGCGACCCATGAGATCCCCGGATATGTTGGCAGTAAATCCGGTCGTCGGACTATCCGAACACGTACGTACCTAGTACTACGTTTTTACCGATTTACAAGACATGGTTGGCTTCTAGCAAAGCACCGTGCCTACCAAATTCTCCAGAAATATTCTTACTGGAATATGTGATCTATCAGGCGTAGTATACGTAGTATTGCAGTATTCGATCCAGCATCGGATGTCACGTGCAAGGCCTGGGGCTGGAAATGTGTCTGCCCCGTACGAAGCACATATCGGATCTCTGGTAACTAGTCTCTATAATCGGATAAACATGACCTAGTCATAATATCCCGATAGCTGCAACATATAAGAGAACCAGTTCCGTATCCTACGTGATCATCATCTCCACTATGACTGGAGTGATACTTCCGTCTTGACATCACACCCAATACACTACGATTCTCAATATACCCAGAAGAGGCGTACACAGAACCTGTTAAAGCCTTGGACGACCAAAACCAAAACATATTGATTGTCGCAAGTATTAGCGGTGCAAGTCTCAGGTTAAGACCAAATACACCTACCCTGATTCGGACTTCCATAGACACATAGTCATACTACCAATGGAATTCCGAGGGGTCTATCCAGAGCGAAGCTATTCCGTACCATCGGTAAACACAACCTCCTATTACACTGCATGAGTATACTATACCCAAATATATGAGAACTATGCCGTATGCTCCCACAACGCGCACAAGTGCAATAATAGTTTATTCCGCATTATCGATGTCCAATCTCGATAATACTACGACTAGGGATATTTAATGATTAAACCTTTGTGGATTGATACTGTCTCATATCTTATCAATCAGAACTAATCATATGGACCTTCTATCATTTATACATCTTGGTAATCTAATTACAAATGATAAGAGGGAATTTCCTTTGTCACATAGTTAATTTGTACAACAACACCATGATCTGTACAAATAGTGATGCTATGGGTCATAACTGTCCAACAATCTCCCACTTGGCCTATAGCCAATCACTCAAGTGTCCTACACCCAAACTATGTTCGGTTCGCTCAACTTCTGCTGAGGAAATACTTTCATCAGCGGATTTGCATGGTTATCATCTGATGCGATTTATTCGATCATCACATCGCCACGATGTATGTTCCAAACGAATCAGATGAATATCAGAGTATTTATCTGGATCATTGATGAGACCATTAATTCTTTAGCCTGCACTGTAGCCTAGCTCAGCTGCTAACAGTACTATATCTAATCTAATTAGATTATTATCAATCCAGAAGGCTTCTATTGCTGCCTCAGCTGCAACAATAATCCACTTATGTTGTTTATTCGGTAACAATATCTTGCTTGGAAGATTTCCAGCTCACTGTTCCGTTATTCAAACTGTATAGTACCGTTGTTACGACTTATAGTCGTTATTATTAGTTTGGAAACTTGCAGCAGTGAACCCAGTCACTTCAAGTTCTCATTCTCCATAGATTAAGACAACATCCTTAGTTCATCTAAGATACTCAAGGATGTTCTTAAATCAATCCAATGACTATCACTTGGATTGGCCTGATTGTGACTCCATATGCTCAAAGCATATGAGACACCAGGTCACGTACATTTATTTCAATGTACGAGTTCTCGGTGAGTACGAACAAATTTAAATCTATCCCAGTAGATCTTTATTCCTAGAATAAAGGTTGTTTCTCCCAAGAATTCTACGGAGAATTTTTATGAAAGCCAAGCTTTCACCGATTGTATTATGGGAATATCATTTCCAAGAAATGACATATCATCATTATTAGAACATTCACTGTTAGTGCGCTCCCACTAACCTCCTTATATACACAAGAATCATTTTCGTTTTGAATTAAATCATATACCATTATGATTACATCAAAACGATAATTCCAAGAACACAATGCTTGCTTCAATCCATCCATGGATCGAATAAACTTGAAAACCTTGTTTGCTCGTTTTGGTACGAAAAAACCGTCAGGATGTTGTAAACATCCTCCAAAAGGTTTCCGTTAAGGAAAACGGTTTTGGCATTTAGCTGTCATATTTCATAAATGAAACATGCAGCATTTCCATGGATTTAACCATGGCAACAGGTAAAAGGTTTCGTCGTAATCGACACAATATTGATAATGATACCTTTTCGCTACCAGCCTAGCTTAGTACGTTGGTATGTTGCCTTCCATGTATGTCTTCCTTGAAGACTTATATAGTACCAATAGGCACAATGCCTTGCGGTACATCAACTAGTGTCTAAACATAGTTGGTATACATGGGATCCATTTCGGACTTCATGGCACTTTGCCATAATAGGGAGTTGATACCTTGTATCACTTCCTCATACGTAGTCAGTTCGTGTTCCTCAATAAGATTGACATCTTAACAAGGTGAGATCAGAAACCCATACCCCATGTTGTTTTCTGACTCTCTCCGACTTACGTGGTTCTTGTGTATTCGAAGATTATTGGTATAGTTTCATCCTTGATGAACTATTTGTGTTCCATTAAGGAATCGGTGCCTGGAATAGTATTACTCCAATTTTCATCGAGTTTTACTTTCCTCCACTGACCACTGCATATAGGTATTCCTCTTAGGAAAACCGCATGGTGAGCAATAATTACATTGTTCTCTTGTGAGTTGTATAAGTATTATACTTTGGTTTCCCTAGGATAACCAAATTAGGCACTTATCCCATTTTGGTTTTAGTTTGGTATCATCCAAACATATGCCTAGCATACCCAAATCATCAGGAATGAGAAACCCAGTTTCTTTCCTGTTCATATTAATATGAAGTCTGTCAAACAGATTATTATGGAACCTTATTGAAAATAAGTTTTTTTTTGCACTGATTAATGCGTATCCATTGAAGGAAATGGTAGCTCAGAGCGACTCATGATTAACCTTATCATGTCTAACAAATTCGGTTTCTCCGTTGAGACACACCGTCAAACTGACGTGTTCCGGGAGGAGTCCTCATTGAAAGAATACTATACTCTTTCAAGTATTTGAGAAACTTATTGCTTAAGTATTTTCATCATGGTCTAACCGTGACAGTTTTAATACTTTAGCCGATCTGTTTGTCTACTTCGTGTCGAAACTCTTTAAATTGATCAAAAGTTTCCGATTAGTGTTTCAAAAGAAACACATAACCATAACGCGATGCCACATCCGTAAAGGTCACGAAACATTCATATCCAGCTCTAGCCTAGCTAGACATGGGCCCACTTACGTCCCAATGAATGAGGGCTAACAGATCGGTGGCACTTGTACTTTTACCAAGTAAAAAGTGTTTTAGGCACTTTGCCTAATAAACTAGATTCGTAGACATTATTTGAATATAATCAAATTTGTACTAGTACCTAGTCTTTGAAAGTGTGGATATACGAGTCTTGTTTAATTGTGTCCCAGACAACAATGCCACTTATAAGTCTCAACTGATTAAATCAGTTTGAGCTATTTGTTTGTCATGTCATACATTTGAGATTCATTTATATTCAAAATATAATTTGTTATTCACATCTAATGTGTTTATCTTTATATCATCTTTATATAATAAAACACTTTAGTGTTCTAGAATATAAAGGTATACCCGCAACGGGTTAAACCCTGATATATAGATAATGTTTCTAGTCAAACTAGTTACATCTGAATAGTTTCCTAATTTAAGTGCATACCCTAAGGGTAGTTCCTAAACTTAGGTTTCTACGGTTAAAACAGCGACTGTCGTCCCGTTTTCAATTTGTAGTAGATCTCATCTGAAGTCAGTATCCTGTTCTCAGCAGATTCTGCACATCAGTATATATTTATGTATCACATCTAGTATCTAAAATCCAATTTTAATTCTAGTAGTGAACATGTTTATGACAAACATATTTGAAGTCGGAGCCTTGCACTGTCTTCAATTCCTTCATGTCTGCCTTGTCCATACGGCAATCACGCTTCAGTGACCCCGTTTGCCATAATTTAGGCAGACATTTTGGGATATGTCCTTTGTCTTCCCAGAAGATTATAATGACTTTGCCTTTGCCCTTTTCCACACTCCTGAAGCCTTTGGCCAAGCCTTGGCCTTCCAGAATATCGAAGTAGTAAGTGCGCCTTGCGCTTCTTGCCCTATTGCAAACTTTGGCTTTGTCTCATTGAGTATAGCCATTAACTCTCCAAGAGTTTTCTATTACAATTTAGTACTTCTAAGATCTAAGGATAGATCTATGAAGATCCTTCAATTTCATTATCATACTATAAGGATCTAATCCTTAATCTGATAAGAAATTAAGGAGTCTATTGGCAAGCATAACGGATTAAGCACTAAAGTTATCATCACATGAATATTCCAAATATCATGTTCTACTATTTGCGTAACTCTGGCTTAGGCCAAGATGTTACTCTATCAAATAGAATAACTTCTCAGTTTTCAGGACTATCCTGAAGTTTTATTCCAAATTGAAAATTAAAGCTGTTAAATACATTTCACCCAAGATTATGTTTTAAACACTAATCTTTCAATTATCTTTATTCTAATAGTCCAACTATTTAATAAACGATTTTAGGTACTATTTATTATAATGATTACTATAGTCTAACTATATAATCAACTATAATTTAATTGATTAAATTAATTATACTGATTACTATAATCCAATTATAAAATCAACAATTAATTGAAATGGTTAATTCAAATATATTGATTAGTATAATCCAATTATATAATCAACTATAAGTGAAATAGTTTGAATACAGTCCAACTGTTTAATTTAAAACAACATTAAATATTAGTCCAACTAATATATTAATTTATTTGACGAAATATTTGAAATGAGCGCTTATGGAAAGTAACTAAACGAATATTGCAAATTTAATACTTGCCTCCCACTATTTTTCAGCGAGCCTCTAACCCTCTGTTGAGTACTCGGGAAACCTTATTTCCTAGTGGGCTAGGATCCCGTTAAATAACACACAATCTTGACTTTGGCCAACAAATTGTATGATAATTAACTAGGTAGATCTCTAAGATCAATTGGATCCCATCCAATTCCTAGATCCAAAAGGTGGACATCCAAGTCCGAAACATATATCCTATATATGCCAATATATCCAATATATTCCCTAACCTTTTTCCTCTGAATCAACTAAGCCTTGGCTTTGGCACAACAAACTTAGTGATCCCAGTTAAGCGGAAGCCATTGACCTTGAAAACTTCGTATCAATGTCGATGGACAAGAAGTGATCTTGACTTTGGCCAACAAATCACAACTGGACAAGACACCAATATGGAACAAAGCCTTCATGATTCAAACACATCCGCGACGGACAAAGGTCTTGACTTTGGCCAATAAACCAATGCCAGTCTTGGATCTTGAGTAAGAATCACTAAATGGAAGAAAAACGCTTAATATTTTTTGAGGGTTTTTTCACGTATTGGCAACCAATTATTATCTTTGATATGGTCTCATCATCATACACCCTTAAACATGCATTCTAAACACATAAAAAGGCGCGCAAGTAATAAAATAATAATGATATGCAGATGGATACTTAAACATTGTTCCTAGAATAAATCTCTCCATTTCCTCTCTCCCGCTAGCACAAGTATTACTCTACCCATTACA
>SKCR01037133.1:0-14723 GCA_019454045.1 Zanthoxylum bungeanum
ACAAATTGGTTGGAGCTTACCACGGAAGGAAGAACAATCTTAATCTGATCTGCAATAATCTTAAGATACAGTATAGATAGTGTTACAATAAGAGATAGGCCGAAAATCCTTGACCTTATAAGGATTATGGATCTTCGGAATAAGAGCAATAGATGTGGCATTCACCTGTTTCAAGAGCTTCCATGAGATTAAAAAAATGAGCAAATAGCATGAATAACATAATCGCCTACCACACACCAGGCTTTCTTGAAGAAACCATCTAGTCCAGGTGCCTTATGATCTTTCAAAGAAAACAGTGCATCCTTAATCTCTTCTTCTAAAACCTCTCGGTTAATGACCTCTCTCTGCTCATCAGAAACAAACTAAGTAATGGTAGAGTGAAGAAGATCTCGATCAAATCTGGCAAACTCGACTGAGGCCCTAAGAAAGTACTATAAAAAGGACACAATCTCCTATTGGACTAATATAGGATCCTCCAAATGAGTATTATCCTCTGTGGTTATAGAAGTTATCTCACTTTTCTGATGATGATTCTTCATAGCATGGAAAAAAAACTTCGTATTCTGATCACCAAGATTAAGCCATTGAACTCAGGATTTCTGTCTCATGAAATTTTCCTCATCTCGACTCAGATTTCCATAAAGCAAAGACAATCTCACCTCTTCATTCAGCAGAAATGGATAAGAATGATACTCTTATAGCGCACTCTGCACCCCCTCCAACTCCTTTCTAACACATGTGGTCCTCCCAGAAAGATTAGAAAAGTGATATAAATAAACTTCCGTAGCGCACCTTCACACTCTTCAATTTCTTGCACAACCAAAATATTGGAGTACCACAAATATCCACATCCCATGCTTTGGCTACCACTGACACAAAATCTGGATGCTTAGCCCAAAAATCAAAAAACTTAAAAGGAATCTTCCTTGTATGGAGCTTCAAGAGAGTAATCACCATAGGAGAATGATATGAGATTCTCGAGGGTAGAAACCTAGCTACTAAACCAGGAAAAGAGCACTCCCAAGAGGTATTAGCGACCACCCGATCTAGTTTCCGCCAAATAGGAGAATCAATCTGTTTATTATGCCAAGTATACCTACAACCTGAAAACTGAACATCTGCCAAACCAGTCCGGCCTAAACATAGACCCAACGCATCCTTCCAAGAAGGCCAATCCAAACTGCCGCTAGTGTTGATGGTAACTGTTGGCGCTGGCCATCAGCGAGGTCAGCCAATCTTCTCTAATTGGCTTGTTCTATGCCTTTAAATTTTGTTCCTTGTGACCCGAATGAGGATGTGTTGGTGTGGGAGGATGATCATAAAGGTATTTTTCAGTCAGGAGTGCTTAGGATGCGTTGAGGGTAAAAAGTGATCGGGTGAGTTGGTACCGAATTATTTGGTTTCCAAAGGCTATTCCAAGACCTGCTTTTATGTTTTGGCTCACGATTAATGGAGGCCTTTATACTCAGGATCGGTTAATGCCTTTTGGCATTTTAGGTTATTCTATGTGTGTGCTTTGTGGTCATTCGAGTGAGGATAGAGATCATCTCTTCTTCAAGTGTTCATTTGCTTCTCAGATCTGGTCATCTATTTTGGCTAAATGTGGTATAGATTGGTGCTCTCGTGACTGGATGCAAACTATTAAGTGGATGGAGCAGTATAGTGGGATCTTTGTATCATTTACTTGTTCGATATCCTTTGCTGCTGCAGTTCCTTCATGTTGGAAGGAGAAATGCTCGACTACATGACTAGTCCTAGTCTATAAGAGTTCTCTTGACCAATATTATGTTTACTGTACGGACTCGTGCTAGTTTGTCAAGAAAGGTGAAGCTTTCATATGATAATAGATGGATTCAACAATCTTGACAACTATCCGACCATATTTTTTGATTTGATTTTGCATGTCTTTAGCCTAATTGGCTTTTGTTCTGTAGCTAAGAAGTCCTGTCTTCCTTATCTCTATGGGGTATGCCCCTGTGCTTTTGTTATTTCTTTGGTTAATATTCTTACTTTATCCAAAAAAAAAAAATGTCAAGCAAAAGGTCAAAATACAAGCTCATTTCGCCGAATTACATATATGGCCTAAAATGGCCAAATTCTTGAAAATGGTCATATCTTCAAAATCGACTATTGCGCGTCTTCTAGAATAACTTGGGCTACATGAAATAGCTTTGGACCCACTCCATTGAAGCCCTCATGTGACGCCAATATGCCTTGAGGTTATCTGTCACACTCGGCCATGGCACTCTCTGCTAGTCCCACCATTGCGTCTCTGATCTTCTTAGCTTTCTGGCGTGTGATTGGCCCTGTTGGATCTTATAAAGGCTCTACCATATTACTGGTCGTGACATATAGTGTTCCTTGAATGGCTGGATTCGTGTCAGTCCCTCCCTCTTGAAAAGGATTCGACCTCAAATCTGTACCTGCATCAAAAAGAGTTAAGTCAGAAACATTAAATGTAGCAGACACATTATCCTCACCTTGTAAATCAAATTTGTACGCATTTTCATTTATCCTCTCCAAGAGTTGAAATGGACCATCCAATCTTGGTTGTACCTTGGATTTACGTTGTTCAGGAAATTGCTCATTGTGCATGTGTACCCAAACCCAATCACAAGGCTGAAATACCACATGTTTTCTTCCTTTATTTTCATAAGTAGCATATTGCTCATTCTTCCTCTCTATGTGCTCTCTTGCTTTCTCATGTATGTGTTTCACCAAATCATCTTTTCTTTTTCCATCTACCGCGCACGCTCATCAACAAGTAATGGTAACATATCTAATGTAGTGGCTGAAAACCATAAACAATTTGAAATGGTGAATAAGATGTAGAAGAATGAAATTTACAGTTATATGCAAATTCAATAAAAGGCGAACAATACTCCCAAGTTTTTAAGTTCTTAGTGATAATAGTACGCAATAACTGAGTCAATGTCCTATTAACCACCTCGGTTTTTCCATCAGTTTGGGGGTGACAAGTAGTAGAATACAAAAGTTTAGTCATAACTTACCCTATAAAACTTTCCAAATGTGACTAAGGAATTTAACATCACGATCTGAAACTATACTCCGTGGAATTCCATGGAATCGTACTACTTCTCTAAAGAATAGGTCAGCAATATTAGTGGCATTAGTGTGCCATCTTTCTGAACCTATCAACCACTACAAAAATGGAATCTCTACCCCGCCTAGTCCTAGGTAAACCCAATATAAAGTCCATTGATTCATCTACCCATGGCTCGCTAGGTATAGGCAATGGTGTATACAAACCATGGGCATAACCTTAGATTTAGCCTTTTTACAAGTTAAGCATTTATCACACAAATGCTTAATATCTCTCCTCATTTTAGGCCAATAGAAATGTTCACTCAAAACTCCTAAGGTCGTGGCAATGCCAAATGCCTCATTAAATCTCCCCCATGTGCTTCCCTAACTAACAATTCACGCATACTATAAACAGGGATGCATAATCTATTTTCCTTAAACAGAAACCCATTATGTTGGTAGAATTTACTAAAGGTAGACTTTTCACATGCAGCATAGATAGTACTGAAGTCAGTATCATTTTCATAAAGTTCTTTAATAAATTCAAACCCAAGCCTCCTTGCATTCAATGAAGTAAGTAAAGCATACCTTCGTGATAGTGCATCGGCGACAATGTTTTCCTTACCTTGTTTGTAGCGGATTACGTATGGAAATGTCTCAACAAACTCAAACCATCATGTGTGCCGTTTGTTTAGCTTACCTTGACCTTTCAAATACTTCAATGACTCATGATCTGTATGGATCAAAAACTCTCGAGGCCATAGATAATGCTGCCAAGTCTCAAGGGCTCTCACTAGCGCATACAACTCCTTGTCGTATGTGGGGTATCTCAAACTGCTATGTTAAGCTTCTTACTAAAGTAGGCAATTGGCCATTTTTCTTGCATAAGAACCGCTCCAATGCTTAATCCGGATGCGTCACACTCAATCTCAAATGTCTTCTCAAAGTTGGGAAGCACCAAAACTGGGGCACTACACAACTTCATTTTAAGATCCTAGAATGCACACTTCTGCTCTCCTTCCCATTTGAAGCCAACAGTTTTCTTCACTACATCAGTCAGTGGTGCTGCAATACTGCTGAAGTTTCTAGCAAATCTACGGTAGAAGCTTCCTAATCCATGGAAGCTTCTGACTTCGGTCACAGTTGTCGGTGTAGGCCAATCCTGAATTGCCTTTACCTTTTTCACATCAACTTCGATGCCATCTGCTCTTACAACAAAACCAAATAAAACCATTATATCCATACAAAAAATGCACATATCAATGTTAGCATACAGTTTCTCCTGCCTTAACACATCAAGAACATGCTTAAAATGCATAACATGCTCATATCTAAAACTAAGATGTCAACAAAATAAACTAAAATAAATCTCCCTATAAAGATTCGCATAACATGATTCATCAATCTCATAAATGTGCTAGGTGCGTTTGTAAGACCAAATGACATAATTAACCATTCATACAGGCCATACTTGGTTTTAAATGTAGTTTTCCACTCATCTCACTCTCTTAAGCGAATTTGATGGTATATACTCTTTAAATCAATTTTACTGAAAATTTTGGAACCATGCAATTCATCTAACATGTCATCTAGTCTAGGAATATGGTGACATGAGTCCAACCACACCAGAGACATTACAGGATGCAGCTAACAACTTGGAAGAACCTATACAGTTGCCAACAGGGCCAATCACACGCCAAAGAGCAAAGAAGATCAGAGAGGCCTTTGCGGGACTAGCTCAGAGTTATGTGACCAGTTGCAGTAACCAAGTCAAGTGCACACCAGAGACACATATGGGCATAACCAGAGAGGTCCCCAAGCTATTTCATTTGACCCAGATCAGCTCAGACTGAAGCATAGCAGAGCAGCTTCAGCACCAGCACCCTTTTGACCCGATTTCACCCATTTTGGGACTATGTTGAATTCGGCCAAATGGGGGCATTTTTGTCATTTTTGCTTGACATTTTGATTTTATTTTGATGTTAATTAGCATGGTTGACTATGCCATTAGGCTTAATTATGCTTAGATTTGTACTTAGCCGGAAGCACGTCATTTTACTATAGCATGTAAGCACCTCAATTAGCTTAAGTGAGATTAGCTTCTAATCTTTGTTTTAAGTTTATTAGGTGCAAAAGGACCTTAATGGTCGTGGTTGAGGTGCTTGACTTAGGGCTTTTGGTAATTTAACTCTAGGGTCATTTTAGCCTTTTTACTCTTTTGTAACCCTAAACTATATAACTCTCTTAAGACTCCATGGCCATAATCTCTCCCCCCTCTCGGTGATTCTCGTCTGGATCGCCGTGATTTTTTAATATAACCCCTTTCTTGCAAATCGGCTCTGGTCTTTTACCAAACCGATTAATCCGTTATTTTGATTTCTTTTACCCATTTTTTTCTCAGATCTGTATCCCGTTTTTTCACTTTGTTTTCTCAGATCGGTTTGGTCTTCAACCGTTCCGTTCATCCCTTCTCAGATCTCGGTTCTCCTCTCAGATCTTCCCTTTTCTTCTTCTGTCTAGTCTTTCCTCTGATGGCTTCGTCTGGTTATTCTGTTGGGGGGCCGCGACTCCCTGGTCACAGTCGCAAGGTTGTTAGGTCTGTATTTGTGAACACTGTAGCCTCGCCTCCTTTGGATCTTGATTCTGGTCGATTGAAGCCCACGACTGGTTATGGTTGCTCATCTTCGGCCTCAGTTCCAGCACCGATGTCCGTGACCTGTGTCGAGCCTTATGCCTCAGAAGGAGGTCCTGCTGGAAGATTGGGTTCGTGCCGGTCTGGTTATGGCGCCTCTGAGTCAGTAGCTGTGCTGGTAATTCTGGTATTGACAGTGGTGGTAAGGTCGAGTATGAGGTGAGCTCGAAGATTGAACGATGTTTGGGATTTGATTCTGGCACTGATGGTGTAGTTGTTGGTGTCTCGGGTTTTGGATTAGAAGATGGTATCGCCGGCAGTTTGTGTTCTTGTAAGTCCTGGGTTAGGGTCACATTCTGTTTGCTCTGCTTGTGCTTCTGAACATGGTGTTGAAGGTAACTCTGTTGGAAGTGTGGTTGCTGGGGACGTGGGTTTGGTTGATGAGGTTTGTTTGGTTTCTGGTTCTGGCATTGGCGTTGATAGGGGTCTGGTAGATTCTGGTCCTGGTTTGGTCGGCAGTCTGAGCGTTTGTGGTGCTGCGGTTGGCAGTGATTCTGGTCTTTGTAGAAATGGTAAATTGGCAGGGGAAGCTGATCCTTCTAAACTGGTTTGTGTTCCTGGTCTTGTGACTGATGGGGGTATTGGAGGTTCAGAATCTGTTATTGGCGCCGTTGGTTGCGCTGCTGGTGGCTTGAAGGTTAATGTCTCTGGATTGGGTGTATCACCTGGGCCTGTTGGTGTTGTTAGCGAGTCTAAACCTGCTGGTGCAGGGGGGTCTGCTAGCAGCTTAGAATTTGGGGTAGTGGAGTTGAAGAATGGTTCGGAAATTGGTGTGAGTCAGGAGGCTGTGCCTGCGTCTCCTGTAGTTGTAGGTGGGGGATACTCTGGTGGACCTAAGAGTTATGCATCTGCTTTGAATGGTTCTTTGGAGTTGACCATTTCGATTCAACTTATCTGTCTACTGCTTTACATTATGTCACACCTAACATTATAGATGGTAAGGTTGTCGTGTGCCCATCTGCTGAAGTGATTGAAGAAGGAAGTGTGTACTGGAGGAATACTTTAGTGGGTTACTTTGTGGGAAAACGTCTCCCCTTCCAAACTGTTAATTCTATTGCTCACAAGTTATGGGGAAGAATGGGTTTGCTGGAAGTTCTTACCTCCGATAATGGTTTCTTTTTGTTTAGATTCGATAGCCTTCAAGAGGCGAGTGTGGTGTTGGATGAAGCCCCTTGGCATATGGCTAATAGACCTTTGGTTCTAAAACTTTGGCATCCAAATTTATCTTTGACTAAGGAGGATTTGTTCAAGGTCCCAGTCTGGATCAGATTGTTTGACCTACCTTTTCCTTTATGGATGGCGAAAGGGATTAGTTGTGTTGCTAGTGCCATTGGAGACCTCTCAATGCTGACCATATTACACTGTCCAGGAAACGACTCAGTTTTGCTCGTGTTTGTGTTGAGATTGATGCCCGGAATTCCCTTGATGAGGAGATTGTCTTCCAATACCCTAATGGCACTAGAGTCCCTATTAGGGTTGAGTTTGAATGGGTTCCTGTGAAATGCTCAACTTGTGAAGTTTTTGGTCACTCGGTGATTTCTTGCCCTAAAAGGCTCCTAGTAGGAGGTTAAAAACCCTGCCCCGCCCGTTATTCACAAGCCGATTCCTTCTACAGATAAGACTCTACGGTTGAATCTGCTAAGGCTCAAGAGGGGGCTTGGATCCCGGTCACTAAAAATAAGAAAGGTAAGGGTACTTCTTTGAACCATCATGTTAGTTCGAGTGATGTGGTGCCTTTGATTGCTGAGAGAATTCCTGTTTTGGGTGAGGGTTCTTCTAATGGGTTGAATCCGACTTTGGTTACTCATTCTCTGCCTGTGATTCCTTCTGAGACTGCTTCTTTGGTGATAGATGGTAATTTGAAAGGGGAAAACTCCATTGACTCCTCACAACTTGGTGAGGATCTTCCTTATACTGAGGTATATGAGTGCTCGCCGTCTGCAGTTTATGATTCGCCTACTCCGTTGGTTAACAGTTTGGCTATTAAGGCTGTTGACTCCCTGGAATCTAAGAAATTGATTTATGGTAACAAATCCAAAAAGGGTTCAGGTGGGAAAAGGAGTCAGAAGTGGAAGTCTTCTGGGGGGGGTCGTCGACGTTGATTTGTGGGTTTGGCCTTTTTTCATCTGTTTTAATGATTTTTGGTTGTTGGAATATTAGAGGTCTCAATGACCCTTAAAAACATGCTGAAGTCAGGAGGTTTTTTAGTGAGGAGAAGCTCTCGTTGTGTGGTTTAGTTGAAACCAAGGTTAAGGAGGTTAATCTTATGAATGTCTCTCGTGCGATTAATCCTTCTTGGAAGTTTTTTTGCCATTCTGATATTAGTCCGTTTGGTCGTATCTGGGTTTGTTGGAATCCTAATGATGTTGTTGTTAGCATTATTCAGTCTTCAGCTCAAGCTATTCACTGCCGTGTGACTCCTATTTCTGGGGTTTGGAATTGTGTAGTTTCAGTGGTTTATGGTGAGTGTGATTACGAGAAGCGGCGAGATCTTTGGGCTGACCTGCTTAATTGTGGTAGTTTGGTTGATGATTCCCCTTGGCTTGTTTTAGGTGATTTCAATGCTATCCGTTCTCCGTTTGAGCATAGTGGTGGATCTGTGGCTTGGCCAGCTTGGAAAGATGACTTGGGTTGCTGTTTGGGTCAAGCTGGCTTGGATGATCTGCAGTATTCTGGGTGTAAGTTTACTTGGTTTAATAAGCAGATTCAGTCTCCTATTTGGCGCAAGTTGGACCGTGTTCTGGTAAATCCTTCTTGGGAGTGTATCTTCCCGGGTTCTTCTGCCCGCTTTCTTCCTTCCCGGATTTCTGATCTCTCCTATGGTTGTTAAGCTTGCAGAGCTCCCTAAAAGGAAAATTCCCTTTAAATTCTTTCAGTTTTGGGTGGATCATCCTGATTTTCTCTCTGTTGTGGCTAGGGCTTGGGATATTGATGTTCATGGTACTCCAATGTTCCGGTTATGTTGTAAGCTAAAGAATGTTAAAGCAGCTTTGAAGAAATTTAATGTTGAGCATTTCTCTAAAATTTCTTGTCGTGTTTTGGAGATCAGGAAGGAGTTGGATAGAGTTCAATGTGCTTTACAGGACTTCCCCAGTGACCCTGCTCTGTTAGCTGAGGAAGCTTGTCTTTCAGTGAGTTATGGTGATTTGAGTCGGGCTGAAGAAGGCTTTAATAGACAGAAATCTCGTGTTCAGTGGCTTAACCTTGGGGATCAGAATTCTAAGTTCTTCTTTACCGCTATGAAGAGTTTTCATGGCCGTAGTAAGGTTACTTCTATTACTAAAGAGGATGGTACCCGAGTGGAGGAAGATGCTTTGGTTAGAAATGAGATTGTTTCCTTTTTGAGTCCCTTTTTGGTCCTCAGCATCGTCAGCAGGATTTTGATAGGGTGACCCTCCATTCTGCTATTACTAGACATGTGACTGAGGAGCAGAGTATGGCTCTTTCTCGTGAGGTTGAGGATGAGGAGATTAAGGCTGTTTTGTTCGGGCTGAAAGACAATAAAGCTCCAGGTCCGGATGGGTTTAATTCGGGTTTCTTTAAGAAGTGTTGGAATATTGTGGGGGATGATGTCTTATGTGCTATTCATTCATTCTTTTCTTCTGGACGTCTTTTGAGGCAGGTAAATGCTACATCCATTGCTCTGATTCCTAAGATTCCTAACCCTTCCCAGGTTAAGGATTATAGGCCCATTTCTTCTTGCTGTAACACCATTTACAAGTGCATTGCTAAGCTGATTGCGAACAGAATTAAGGTCATTCTCCCTTCAGTGATCAGTCAGAATCAATCTGCTTTTGTCGAGGGAAGGCGTATTAGCGACAATATTCTCTTATGTCAGGAATTGGTTCGGAATTATCACCGGAATAGCGGTTCCCCGAGGTGTGCTCTTAAGATAGACTTGATGAAAGCTTATGACACTGTTCGTTGGGATTTTTTGGTTGAGGTTCTGAGGACTGTTGGTATTCCTGAGAGGATGGTGGGTTGGATTCAGGAGTGTATGACTACTACGAGATTCTCTGTTTCTATTAATGGTGAGCTGAATGGTTTTTTCTCTGGGGGTCGTGGGTTGCGACAAGGTGATCCTATGTCTCCTTATCTCTTTGTTTTGGCTATGGAAGTTTTATCAGGCCTTCTTCGTAATATGGCTACTGATCCGGGTTTCCAGTTCCACTGGCGGTGTTCAAAGGACCGTCTTACTCATCTCTGTTTTGCAGATGACCTTATGATTTTTTGTAAAGCAGATGCATCCTCTCTTTCTTTCTTTGATCAAGGATTGTATTGGGCAGTTCAGTGGTTTATCAGGTTTAATTCCGAATCCAGCTAAGAGTCATCTCTTCTCTTCTGGCATCTCTCTTTCTATGCAAGACCAACTGCGAGATGTGTTGAGATTCCAGGTGGGGACTCTTCCTGTGAGGTATTTGGGGGTTCCTTTGATCTCTACTAAACTTAGGGCCTCTGACTGTGCTTCTCTTGTGGATCGTATTGTTATGCGTGCTAAAAGTTGGAGTTGTAAGTTTCTCTCTTATGCTGGTCGGCTCCAGCTTATAAAGTCTGTTTTGTTCTCCATTCAAGTTTATTGGTCTTCTTTATTTATTCTTCCTAAGTCTGTGATTAGGAAGGTGGAGACTATCCTTCGTCCTTCCTTTGGAAGGGTAGTGCGCTTATCACTACTGGGGCTAGAGTAGCTTGGAGCAAAATTTGTTTACCTCTTAAGGAGGGGGGTCTGGGTATAAAGAGTCTGGAAGCTTGGAATAGAGCAGCTATTGTCAAGCATATTTGGTTTCTCTGTTCTGGTCAGGTTTCTTCTTGGTCTACTTGGGTTTACTCTTATTTACTGAGGGGGAGAAGTTTTTGGGAGATCCCTCGTCCTTCTGATTGCTCTTGGAGTTGGCGTAAGATTTTGGAGCTTCGTTCTTGGTCCCGTCGGCGGATGAGAGTGTGTATTGGGAATGGCGAGTCGACTTTATTGTGGTTTGATAATTGGCATCCTGTAGGCCCGATTGAGTACTCATTGGGCGAGAGAGTGATTTATGATTCTGGCTTGGATAGGATGGCGAAAGTTGCTTCCATTATCTCTGATTCTGCTTGGCATTGGCCCCCTTCTAGATCTGCTGCTCTTGTTGATCTGGCTCAGACTCACCTTCCGTCTCCTTCTAGTTTGAGGGAGGATATGCTGGTTTGGGAAGATGATAGACATGGGAAATTTTCTGTGGATTGTGCCTGGAATGCTTTGAGGTCGAGGAGACCCGAGATGCCTTGGTCCCGAGTTGTATGGTTCCGGAAATCTATTCCCCGCCATTCTTTTCTTCTTTGGATGTCCATTCAGGGAGGCCTGTGTACTCAGGACAGTCTAATGAAATTTGGTATATCCTCTTGCTCGCGGTGTATCCTTTGTGGTTGTTCGAGTGAGGACATCGATCATCTTTTTTTTCAGTGCCTCTTTTCATTGAGGGTTTGGTCGTCTGTGCTAGCCATGTGTGGTTTAGACTGGAGCTGTCGAGATTGGCGCCAAACTATTGAGTGGCTTTGTCAGTTCTCTGGTGCCTCTTTATATCATCTTCTGGTTCGTCTGTCCTTTGCAGCGTCAGTTTACCATATATGGAGGGAGAGGAATGCTCGCACTCATGATATGCCTCTTAGGCCAGTTTCTGTTCTTCTATATGATATTGTTTTTGATGTTCGGAATCGTATTAGTTCTTTACGTAAGGTGACTCCATCTTATGACAATAAATGGCTTCACCTTTCGTGGCACTTGCCCGATGACATCTTTAGTTGATCTATTGTAGCCGTTTGGCTTTCTTCTAGGAGGGCTTGTCCTCTCTAGATCCTGGGGGATGCCCCTTTGCTCTTGTATAGTTTTCTTTTGGTTATAATACTTACCTTATCCAAAAAAAACTATAATAACTCTCCTTGTAAATTTTTTCAATACCAGCATGATATACAAATTTTTGAAAGAGAAGATAAAGCTTGAGCTTTCCATGGCTATGGCCAAACCTTGTTGAGGGAGGGATTCCCCTTTTCAAGTTCAAATTGACTTATCTAAGCTGGCACTTAGTGGCGTCTCCATTGCTAGCAAAATACAATCTGATTTCATGCTTGTGGTTATCACGACGTGGTTTCATGGTGGTTGGGGCTGATCTTGGTTGGGTTTTGTTCCTACACAATCAGTATTCAAAGTTCTTGGGGTTTTGAGAAAGATGCTTGGGGTTTTGCTTGGTTTCCAACCCAAGTGAGTTTCTTGTCATTTGGTATCAGAGCTCAGGGTTCCAAGGTCTGATTTTCCTATCTTTGTGTGTTGTTTGATTGTGTTTTTTCATCTTTGTTCTTTGTTGATTTAGTTTTGCATCAAAGTTTACTTTCATCTTGATTCAGCCATTGTAGGATCTTGTTGTTTCTTGCTGATTCTTGTTGATTTGTGATCAAATATAGCATGAATAACATTCTGCCCTTGAGTGTTTTTGATTGATCATGAGTATTTCTTTGAGTTATCTTTGGCTACTTAGGTCAAAATTGGGGATTTCGTTTTCTTTGCTTGAATCAAGTGTTTAGTTGTTAATTCTATGTTACTAGGACGTGTTTAACATCGTTATTAAGTTATTAGTTTCAAAAAAAAATCAAAAAATCAAAAAAGAATGCATCAGGTCAGATTCGGCCAAGGAAGAACCATCACCACCCTTGCTTTGTTCTTGCCATATCCATGTCACTTAGCTGTTTTCAATAGGTATTGTCATATCTACTTTGAGAAATCAGATTGCACTTCATTACTCCTAGCATTTGCGTGAACTAGCTTGTTTGCAATCTTTGTGAAGTTGTTGCAATCTTGTGAAGTGTGAGGAAAACAAGTTGTTTGAGTGCTGTGGTGAGGTATTTAGTGAATGAGTGTTGAAAACAAATGAAATGCTTATGGATTGATGAGGCCGTAACTTACTCTTGAAAGTTTACTTAAGCTTGTGCGTTGTTAACTTTGTGAGACAAGTCTGGTTGCTTTGTTACACATATTGCCGTGAGTAAGATGCTTGATGTGTTTATGTTGAAGCATGAATTAACAAGTGTGCTTGCTGATTTGCGTGAGCTATCATTAGCTTGACATTGGATTTGTGTTGAAATCATTAGCATGACATTGAAAATGGAAGCACTCATGAGCTTGACATGGAAACTTGAGTAGCCATCATTGCATTTGAGAGGTGCTTGAAGAGGCAAGCTGCTGCATCACCAAGTTAGTTGGAAAAAGTGTTTAGTTGGTTTGTAACTTACCATTACCGAATTGACATGCTTACTTGACCTACTTGTAAGCTACTTACGTAAGCAGCTGAGTCACCTACTTGTCTTGAGAAAAAAAAAAGAGAAAAAAAAAAGAAAGAGAATTGGTCGCATTGTGCTTAGCTTGATTAGACCATTTGCAAGTTGATTGGATTGCTTTACATGAGTTACATTGATATTTGATTTGGTTTGTATTGGTTTGAGATTGAAAGACTATATATGTGTTATAGCCGAATTGGAATCCTTTGTGCTTCGTTGTGTTTCATTGGAGTGTAAACACTTGTGAGTGTGTGTGAGAAGAAAAGAAAGGTGAGCTAAAACACTAGAGCGAGTGACCACAAGATTGCTTCAGTGACACGTTGATTGCTTGCTTGCTTATTTATTGCATTTAGCTAACTCGTCATTCTTTCTTATTCTGAGCACTCTAGCTATAGGTTTCTTTTGATTGAGTATCCGTGATTACTTATCTTATTTGCTTTATTCCACATGCTCCATATATACATTGTGTTCTGCTAACTTGTGGACTACACCTTAGTTGACCATTCTGGGAATTTAGTTGTTTTTAATTGAATTGAAGAAGAACTCAATAGTGGTAAAAGGCAGTGAGTGTGAGCACAGTATCGGGTAAAAGCCAATAGAGTGCAAACACGAGTGGAGTGATATAACTGAGTGTAAACACGTGAGATTGTGAGCTTGAGAGGATTTTACATATCGTATTACTTTCTTGTTATTACTGATTTGTTTGTTGAGCTTTGATATGGCAGGTGTTAGTTTAACCGTCGATGAGAAGCTTGCAGCTATGGATAGAAAATTTACAGATATGATGGAGAATATGAATACTGCATTGGAAAGGTTGTCCAAGAGTGTAGAGAGTATTCAGTCGGGCAGTGTTCCCAGAGCACCACTACCTCATAATGTACCACCACCTCATAATGTAATACCACCTCATAATGTACCACCACCTCATAATGTGCCACCACGACGAGTACCACCGCAACATATACCATCAGATGAAGAAGAAGTCGAGAATGACTTTGATGATTTTGATGATCTTGATTGACAAGAAACCCACTTAGATTCGAAATCCAAAAAACCCCAAGCAACGGACAGAACCCAAGAACCAACCGCGAATTTGATTTTGTAGGAACAAAACCCTTCCAAGGCCACAAAGAAGACCCACAAAGAACTTGCCCTTGAGAACCCTTAAGATGAATCCTTGTAGTGGTTTTTGCTAGCAATGGAGACGCCACTAAGTTTGCCAAACTTAGATAAGTCGATTCAAACTTGAAAAGGGAATCCTCCCTTACAAGAATTCGGCCATACCAAATGACATGATCCAGGCCGACAACAAACCAAAGGACGCATTACAAGTGCCAGAAGGCCAATTACGAGGCAGAGGACCAAAACACTTAGAGAAGCAATGGCGGGATTAGTTCAGAGTTTTATGGTCGACTGCAACAAACAAATAGAGATGCATCTGGGCTTGGATGGAAAGGGCCCAAAACCATTTCACTTGGCCCAAATCAGTTTAGAATAAAGCTTCCTAGGCATTTGAAGGCTTAAGAACTTGATATTTGTGTAATTTCGTTTTTAGGGGCATTGTTGTCTTTATGCCTTTAGGGTTTCTTTTGTAACACTATTTAAGCTTACTTTCTTCTTCATTTGAAAGGACGAACGAAATTTATAAACTCAAAAGCTTAAAGCTTTGGCTATGGCCGAATTCTTG
>SKCR01037134.1:0-14710 GCA_019454045.1 Zanthoxylum bungeanum
GCGTATTACGACCCAGTATCAGACGTCACATGGCAAGGCCTGGCGCTGGAATAGTGTCTACCCCGTACGAAGCATATTCGGATCACAAGCAACTAGTCTCTATAATCGGATAATCATGACCTTGTCATATTATCCGATAGTTGCAACATAATAGAGAACCAGTTCTGTATCTCTGCATGAATCATCATCTCCATATGACTGAAGTGATACTTCCATCTTGACATCACACCAATACACTACGATTCTCAATAAACCCAGAAGAGGCATACACAGAACCTGTTAAAGTCCCGGACGACCAAAACCAAAGCGTATTGATTTTTATGCCCTTCCATTTGAATGGCAGAAAGCAACCAGTACCACCATTGAAATTTTACTTCTCTTTTAGAAAAAATTCCACCCACGAAACATTCCCCGAACAGCCCCAAATAGCCTGACAAAAATTGGACTGTTTTGGACCCGATTCGTGCCAAGTGCACTACCGAAACAGCCCCTGAAATACGTGGAAAGTGGATGTGTTTCAGTTCTATTTTTTCACTTGAAAATAGCCCCAACACAGCCCCAATACATCTCTATATGTTTCCTAAAAATTATGGATTAAAACGAAACAAAACCGAGTTTTGTTTTACTAAGTAAGGGGCAGCAGTGAGCAAAATAAAGCCTCACTGCCGAGTACCAAACAAGAAAAAAAGATGAAGTTGATTATTTGTTCGATACCACAAAGTCTTTTGAGCTATATCTCATTACCAACGGAAACTAGTGTGGGCTAGACTCACAATATTAAATCCCTAAACGTTTTAGAGATGGAATCACACTGTATTTTTCTTCTTATTGTTCTTTCTTTTAGGTTTTCTCAACACTTAAGAGAGAATGAAGAAGAAGAAGATGGAGGATAGGGTTAGAATAAATGGCTTTGGCAAAAGGAAAAAATCAAATCTTTTTATACCTAGGGAATTTTGTTTCCAAAAAAAATAAATCCCTTCATTTTCCTCCTTTAAAAAATCGGCCAAGGCATGTTATTTTCATTAATTTTTATAACAATTATATTTAATTTCATAAAGACGATATATGTTACAAAAATAAAAAGCTAAAACCTTATTAAAAATGTGTAACTTCTAAAACAATGCCAAGGGTTTCCAAAACCCAAAAAATTTGGAATTCCTAATTTGACCTTACATTAAATAAATTTGGAATTCCTAAATTGACCTTACATTAAATTATATCTTATATAATTTATACATGTGTTTAATTATCATATATTTAATAAAATCATATATTAACTTTTAATATAAAGTTTCAAGTGTGACAAAATAATATTATTAATCATATTAATAATATCTATACCTTGTTGAGTATAGAATTGGACTATCCAATTTATTAAATCTGCTATAGTATATCGAGCTAGCATGGGGACCAAATGGACCTATGGTTATGAGCTCCAATAATCTATAAATATTAATTAAGCTCATAATTAATATTCTGAATTATTAACTCCGTGTTATTCCACTAAAAACCCGAAGTTATACTCTCGTTGCCGCATATGGTATATTAAGCCGAAACAAGTCGGTGTCCATCGATATAGTCACTACATATAAATTAACCTTTCACGAGTATCTCGTAATTAGAGCCGGGTCATAATGTCTGTTATACCCATCTAATTATTTTTACCTTAAGTACCATTGATTCTCTAATGAATGATTTATTCATAACCATTATGAATTTTAATCTTTCTATTCGTAATAGAAAGACTTGAGCGCTCTAACCGTTCAAGTACCGAATCAACCCTTAAGAAAGATACTCATCTACTTCTCACAAGAATGAGTGAACTCCATGTCTATGTGAAACGTCCACAGCTACACACCAGACTATGCCCCTAAAGTACATAGCTATTGGTCGAGACTGCTACATCAACATCACCTTTGTAAATCTAATGACATAGCCTGCCATGCAAGAGTTCGTAGTACACTCAGGATTAAGATCAATCCATATATGACCATCTAGTAGATCGAAATGAATTTCTTTATTTAACAGATATTATAATAAAGTCATTTCTATATGGGTTCAGTCATATATGATCACATTATACAAGGTGCCTTCATTCTCATGTCTCCACATGGACGAACCCGAATCAAGTTCGTCATACAATTATAGAATGGACCGTAGCTATAGATAAACCACAACCAAAGTACCCGCTTTATTTGCTCTTTATGGACTATTTTAGATTACCAACTTCAGAATTAAATCCTCTTGTGTATGACACTCATACACTAAGTCTGAAGGTACTTGTGTAATCTAGGGTAATCACGATAATTTACAATATGCGAAATATAAACAAACACTTTTATAAATGAATAATGCATCATTTTATTTCAAAACATATAAAACCGTTTATATTACATGAAGCTCTAGGGCATATATCTCAACATAAAATACATGTGTGGAGCATGTCCTCTAGGGTTTGAATGATCCTTGTTGGAGTTTGCTAAGGTCCCAAGGATCAATAAACAAGCATGAAACATAAGTGAATACAAAGAGGGAGTTGCGGAATACTCACATCGATCGGTTGAGCGACGCTAGAGGCAACAAAAACGAATTCTGCTCACTATTTTGTGCGGCAGTGGGCTGCTGTTTGTTCCTCATTTTCGGCCATCAAGCTTCAAGAATCCAAGCTCCAAGCTTCGTCAAATGATTCCCGGCTCATGGGTGGACTTCCCTATCACTTTCGCATGATCCCAAAGTGTGCTAGCACTCTTGATTTTACAACAAAATCACACTTGCTTCCCTTCTTGCTCACAATTTTTGCAGAAAACCGGAACAAGAACAGTCCTTGTTGGGCGTGAGAGATGAAGAAGAAAATGGAGGAGAGAGAGATAAATGTGTAATGTAATTTTGGTAATTGATTTCCTAAATCATATACCAAATATTTGGCTTTAAAAAGTCAAACCATTAAAGCCTTTAACCACTACATCAATCAATCACATCAATCAATCAAATTGTCACATCACTCAAATGTGATTTGACGTTTGATGCGACTAGCGATTTGACGTTTGATTCGACTAGCGATTTTATGCTTGATTTGACTTGCGTGTCGCACTCGAATTCGAAATACGAATGCGCTCGTAAATAATCCCGGGCTCGGGTTCGCTAATTCCAAATTAACGAATTTTCTGTTGCGTCGTAATTAAATGATTACGCCTAGTGAAATCACTATTCACGTCGCTAACGAATTAATTCTAAATTAATTCGTTCGCCCGAATTAAAATCTAATTTTAATTCCGCGCCGAAATCCAATTTCGTTTAATATATCAAATATATAATTTATCGATAAATTCCAAATTAATCGTTATCTCTCTTTAAATGATATTTTATCTCAGATAAAATATCTCTGCTATTAATCCCAAATTAATTTTCTCTCTCATCTTATTAATCCCAGATTAATTAAAAGTGCGAGTCATACGTCATCGGTGAAGCTTTGGGAAGGGACCCATGAGATCCCCGAATATGTTGGCAGTAAATTCGGTCGTCGGACTATCCGAACACGTAAGTACCTAGTACAACGTTTATACTGATTTACAAGACAAGGTTGGCTTCTAGCAAAGCTCCATGCCTACCCAATTCTCCAGAAATATCCTTACAGGAATAAAGGATCTATATCAGACGTAGTATACATAGTATTTCGTATTTCAATCCAGCATCGGATGATCACATGCAAGGCCTGGGGCTGGTATAGTGTCTGCCCCGTACGAAGCATATATCAGATGACAAGCAACTAGTCTCTTTAATATCGGATAATCATGACCAAGTCATATTATCCCGACGGTTGTAACATTTTTAGAGAACCAGTTTCGTATCCATGCGCAATCATCATCTCCATATGACTGGAGTGACACTTCCGTCTTGACATCACACCCAACACACTACGATTCTTGATATACCCAGAAGAGGCGTACACAGAACCTGTTAAAGTCCTGGACGACCGCAACCAAAGTATATTGATTGTCATAAGTATTAGCGGTGCAATTCTCAGGTTAAGACCAAATACACCTATCCTGATTTTGGATTTCCATAGACACATAGACATACTACCAATGGAATTCTGAGGGGGTCTATCCAGAGCGAAGCTATTTCCCGTACCATCGGTAAAACACAACCTCCTATTACACTTGCATGAGTATCCTATACCCAAATATATGAGAACTATGTCATTGTGCCCTCACAACGCGCACAAGTGTAATACTAGTCTTTTACGCATTCATCGATGTCCAATCTCGATAATGATATGACTATGGATGTTTAATGATTTATCCTTCGTGGACTGATACTGTCTCATATCATTCTCAATCCAGGAACAAATCACAAGGACCTCCTATCATTTATACATCTTGGTGGTCTAATCACAAATGATAAGAGTGCAATCTCCTTTGTCACAAAGTTAATTTGTACAACAACAACGTGATCTGTACAAATAGTGACGCTATAGGTCATAATTGTCTAACAATCTCTCACTTGGCCTATAGCCAGTCACTCGAGTATCTTACACCCGAACTATGTACTGTTGGCTCAAATTGCTGAGAAGGTCTTTCGTCAGCATATTTGCATGATTATCATCTGATGCGATTTATTCGATCATCACATCACCACGATGTATGATCCGAACGAATCAGATGAATATCGATGTATGTATTTGGATCGTTGATGAGACCATTAATTTTTTAGCTTGTGCTGACGCCTAGTTTAGCTGCTAACAGAACTATATCTAATCTAATTAGATTTTGTATCGACCCAGAAGGCTTTTATTGCCGCCTCAGCTGCAACAATAACCCGCATTTGTTGTTTATACGGTAACAGTATCTTGCTTGGAAGATTTCCAGCTCATTGTTCCGTTATTCAAACTGTATAGTACTATTTGCGACTTATAGTCGTTTTATCGGTTATGAAACTTGCTACAGTGATCCCAGTCACTTCAAGTTCTCCATCTTCATAGATTAAGACAGCATCCTTAGTTCTCTAAGATACTAACGGATGTTCTTAACATCAATCCAGTGACTATCACTTGGATTGGCATGTTTGTGAATCCATATGCTCAAAGCGTATGAGACATCAGGTCACGTACATTTTTGAATGTACGAGTTCTCGAAGAGTTTTATCGAAAGCCAAGCTTTCACCGATTGTTTTTATGGGAATGTCATTTCCAAGAAATGACACATTACCGATGTCCAATCTCGATAATACTCTGACTATGGATATTTAATGATTAATCCTTTGTGGACTGATATTGTCTCATATCATTCTCAATCCAGGAACTAATCATAGGGACCTCCTATCATTTATATATCTAAGGTGATCTAATCACAAATGATAAGAGTGCAATCTTCTTTGTCACATAGTTAATTTGTACAAAAACATCGTGATGTGTACAAATAGTGACGCTATGGGTCATAATTGTCCAACAATCTCCCACTTGTCTTATAGCCAGTCACTCGAGTGCTTGACACCCGAACTATATACGGTTCGCTCAAACTGCTGAGAAAAGCTTTCGTTAGCGGATTTGCATGATTATCATCTGATGAGATTTATTCGATCATCACATCGCCACGATGTATGATCCAAACGAATCAGATGAAGTATGTATCTGGATCGTTGATGAGACCATTAATTCTTTAGCCTGTGCTCGAGCCTAGCTCAGCTGCTAACAGAATTATATCTAATCTAATTAGTTTTATTTATCGACCCAGAAGGCTTCTATTGCCGCCTCAGTTGCAGCAATTAACCCGCATTTTTTGTTTATCTGGTAACAGTATCTTGCTTGGAAGATTTCCAGCTCACTGTTTCGTTATTCAAACTTTGTAGTACCGTTTGCGACTTTTAGTCGTCTTATCGGTTAGGAAACTTGCTACAGTGATCCCAGTCACTTCAAGTTCTCATTCTCCACAGATTAAGACAGCATCCTTAGATCTCTAAGATACTAACGGATGTTCTTAACATCGATCCAGTGATTATCACTCGGATTGGCCTGTTTGTGAATCCATATGCTCAAAGCGTATGAGACACCAGGTCACGTACATTTTTCAATGTACGATTTCTCGGAGAGTTTTCACAACTTAATCTATCCCAGTAGATCTTTATTCCTTGAATAAAGGTTATTTTCTCCCAAGAATTCTACGAAGAATTTTCTCGAAAGCCAAGCTTTCACCGATTGTTATTTGGGAATATCATTTCCAAGAAATGATGTATTATCATTATTTATAGGACAGCCACTGTCAGTGCGCTCCCAATAACCCTCTTATATACACAAGAATCATTTCGTTTTGAATTAAATCATAATCTATTATGATTACATCAAAACGATAATTCCAAGAACTCTATGCTTGCTTCAATCCAACATGGATCAAATAACCTGCCAAACCTTGTTTGCTAGTTATGTTACGACAAAACCGTTAGGATGTTGTAAACATCCTCCAAAAGGTTTCCTTTTCAGGAAAGCGATTTTCCCGTTAAGCTGTCATATTTCATAAATGAAACATGCAGCTATAGCAAGCATTATCCAAATGGATACACCGTGGCAACAGGTAAAAGGTTGAATCGTAATCAACACAATGTTGATAACAATACATTTTCGCTAAAAGCCTAGCTTTATACGTTGGTATGTTGCCTTCCATGTATGTCTTCCTCGAAGACTTATAAAGTACCAATAGGCACAATGCCTTGCGGTACATCAACTAGTATCCAAACTTGTTGATATATATGGAATCCATTTCGGATTCATGACACTTTGTCATAATAGGGAGTCGATACCTTGTATCACTTCCTCATACGTAGTCAGTTGGTATTCCTCAATAAGATAGACATCTTTATGAGTTGAGATCAGAAACCCATACCCCAGGTTGTTTTCTGACTCTCTCCGATATACGCAGTTTTATGTATTTGAAGATTATTGGAATAGTTTCATCCTTGATGAACTATTTGTGTTCCATTAAGGATTCAGTGCCTGAAATAGTATTACTCCGATTTTCATCGAGTTTTACTATCCTCCCACTTACCACTGCATATAGGCATTCCTTTTAGGAAAACTGCATGGTGAGCAATAATCTAATTGTTCTCTTGTGAGATTGTATAAGTACTATAATTTGGTTTCCCTATGATAACCTACAATTGGCACTTATCCAATTTGGGTTCTAGTTTGGTATCATCCAAACATATGCCCAGCATTCCTAAATTTTCAGGAATGAGAAACCTGGTTTCTTTCCTGTTCATATCTAATATGATATATGTCAAACAGATTTTTATGGAACCTTATTCAAAATAAGTTCTGCACTGCTTATGTGTATCCGTTGAAGGAAATGGTAGCTCAGAGCGACTCATGATTAACCTTATCATGTCCAACAAAATTTGGTTACTCAGTTCGGACACACCGTAAAAATGACGTGTTTCGGGAGGAGTCCTCTTTGAAAGAATACTATAATCTTTAAATTATTTTAGAAACTTATTGCTTAAATATTTTCCATTACGGTCTTACCGTGACAGTTTAATACTTTAGCCGATCTGTTTGTCTATTTCGTGTCGAAACTCTAAAAGTTTCCGATTTGTGTTCTTCAAAAGAAACACATAACCATAATGCGATGCCACATCCGTAAAGGTCACGCAATATTCATATCCACCTCTAGCCTGCTAGACATGGGCCCACTTGCTTCACTATGAACTAGGGCTAACAGATCGGTGGCATTTACACTTTTACCAAGTAAATAGTGTTATAGGCACTTTGCCCAATAAACTAGATTCGTAGACTTTATTTGAATGGAATCAAATTAGTCCTAGTACCCACTCTTCAAAAGTGCGGATATACAATTCTTGTTTTAGATTGTGTCCCAGACAACAATGCCACAATTAGTTTCATCTGATCAAATCAGTTTGAGCTGTTTGTTTGTTATGTTATACGTTTGAGATTTATCTATATTCAAAATATAAACTATGTTATTCACATCTAATGTGTTTATCTCAATATCATCTTTATATAATAAAAAACTTAGTGTTCTAGAATATAAAGGTTCACCCGCAGTGGGTTAAACACTGATATGAAGACAATGTTTCTAGTCAAACTAGTTACATTATAACAGTTTCCAAATTTAGGTACACACCCGAAGGGTAGTTCCTAAACTTAGGTATCTACGGTTAAAACAGCGACTTTCGTCCTGTTTCCAATTCGCAGATTAATCTCTACTGAAGTCAGTATCATGCTCACAGCAGATTCTGAACATCAATATGTATATATATCACACTAAGTATCTAAAATCCAATTTTAATACTAGTAGTGAATATATTTATGACAAACATATTTGAAGTCAGAGCCTTGCTCATCTTCAATTCCTTCATGTCTGCTTTGTCCAAACGGCAGTCACGCTTCCGCGATCCCGTTTGCCACATTAAGTAGATATTTTGGGATATGTCATTTTATCTTCCCAGAAGATTATAATGATTTTGCCTTTTCCCCTTTTTCACATTCCAGAAGCCTTTGGCCTAGCCTTGGCCTTCTAGAATATCGAAGTAAGGTGCGCCTTGCGCTACTTGCCTAATTGCAAAGTTTGACTTTGTCTCCTTGAGAATAGTCATTAACTCTCCAAGAGTTTACTATTGCAATATTAGTACTTCTAAAATCTAAGTATAGATTTATGAAGATCCTTCAATTTCAGTATCATACTTTAAGGATATAATCCTTAGTTCTGATTCAGAAATTAAGGAGTATACTGCGACAAGCTTAATGGATTAAGCACTAAAGTTATCATTACATAAATCTTCCAAAGATTATGTTACTATTTGCTCAACTCCGGGCTTAGGCATAATATGTTATTTTATCAAATAAAGTAACTTATTTTTCCAGGACCATCCTGAAATTTATTCCCAATTTTGAAAATTAAACCATTTAAATACATTTTCCCCATGATTATGTTTTAAATGTCAATCTTTCAATTTATCTTGATTTTAATAGTCCAACTATTTAATCAACGATTTAGGTAATATTTATTATAATGATTACAATAGTCCAACTATTTAATCAACTATAATTTAATAGATTAAAATCAATTATATTGATTATTATAATCCAATTATAAAATCAACTATAAATGAATAGTTTGAATACAGTCCAATTGTTAATTAAAACAACGTTTAAATATTAGTCCAACTAACATTTAATTTATTTGACGAATGATATTTGATTTGAGCGCGTATGGCAAGTAATTAAACGAATATTGCAAATTCAATTCTTGCCTCCCACTATTTTTCGGCGAGCCTCTAACCCTCTGTCGAGTACTCGGAAAACCGTGTTTCCTAGCGGGCTAGGATCCCGTTAAATATCACACAATCTTGACTTTGGCCAACAAATTGTATGATAATTAACTAGGTAAATCTCTAAGATCGATTGGATCTAGTCCAATTCCTAGATCCGGTAGGGGGACATCCAAGTCTGAAACATATATCTTATATATGGCAATACATCCAATGTATTACCTAACTTTTCCCTCCGAATCAACTAAGCCTTGTCTTTGGCATAACAAACTTAGTGATCCCAGTTAAGTGCGACCCGTTGACCATGGAAAGCTTCGTAATCAATATCGATGGACAAGAAGTGGTCTTGACTTTGGCCAACAAACCACAACTTGGACAAGACACCGATATGGAACAAAGCTCTCGTAATTCAAAAACATCCTCGACGGACAAAGGCCTTGACTTTGGCCAACAAGTTAATGCCAGTCTCGGATCTTGAGTGAGATTCACTCAATGGAAGGAAAACGCTTAATATTTTCCGAGGGTTTTTCGAGTGCAAATTGGCAACCAATTTATTATCTTGTTAAGGTCTCATCATCATACACTCATTAAACATGCATTCTAAACACATAATAAAGCGCGTATAAATAAATAATAATGATATGCGGGTGGATACTTTACACATTGATTCTAGATCAAATCTCTCCATTTCTCTGTCCCGCTAGCACATGTATTACTTCTACCCGTTACACTACACTTCTAAAGAAACCTCATTTACATTGAGGGGAATAGGTGAGAAGAGAATACAAAGAATAAGGAGGTAATAAGGCTAGACACGCAGGTCTAATTAATAAATCAAATTTATTACAACAATTTCTAAAATTGTCCCACCCATCTAATAAAATATCCGATATACATTATTCATGCATCGCAACCATGTATTCACACAAGCATGTTATCAATCAATCTAATCAAATTAATTAATCTGATAATTAGTGATCATCCAATGTTCAAATAACGATTTGATTTTGTTCGAGTCAAACTCGTTTTGCGAATAAGTACTCAAAGTACGAATTCTCGAATTAAATTAAACTACAAAATTAAATCCAATTCAATTTGTATTTAATTCTAATTCACTATTTACTTCCAAATTAAATACTACACTTTATTAATAAACCTTTTGCGACTTAAATTCCAAATTTAATCGTTACGGGTCTCAAAGCCCGATTAACGTCCAACGTTAATTTAATTAAAGTCCAATGGGCTTTTAAAAATTTCTTTATGGCGTGGACTTTTGGTCAACTCGGGTCGAACCCAATAACCAAAGTCCAATCCGGGAGTTACCCCATAAGCCCAGAAATCAATTTAGGGCCATTAGGCCCAATTAAACTTTAAAGGTCCATTAGTCGCATTTGGGCTTTATGGAAGCGGTTTTGGGCCCAATTGGATCCAACCAATTTTGCCTAAACCCAACTTAGTACAACCAAGCCCAATAAGCCCAATTAAACACAACAAGCCCAAATACAATTTAAGGCCCAATTAATTAAATCATAAAAGTCCAATTTCATAATCCAATTAATCCTAAAGTGTATAGCATTATTAATTACCCAAATCAATATTTCCAAAACATCGAATTAGCCTAATTAATCATGCTTATCATCATTAAATCATGTCTAACATAATTTAACGAAAAATTAAACCCATTCATGCTACACAAAGTCTCGGCCAAAAGGGATTTTCATGTCCAATTTTAAACCGAATCCAATTGAATCCAAATCAACATTAAATCAACATCCCCAATTGTTTTCAATTCATCCAATGAATCAAAAAACAAAATTCCAAGACAATTAGGGCACTTCACATTTTCGGCCAACACCAAAATTTTGGGCCAAATTTGTTCCAAACAAAATTTCAACAAATTGATCCAATCAATCTTCAATTAAAACATATTTAAGCATATTAATTCATCCAATTTCATTAAAACATGCTCAAATAAAATATACCCATTTTAAGCCCTAAATCAATTGCATGTTTTTCCTTGCTCTGAAACCATTGTTGGAGTTTGCTAAGGTCCCAAGGATCAATAAAACAAGCATGAAACATAAGTGAATACAAATAGGGAGTTGCGGAATACTCACATCCATCGGTTGAGCGACGCTAGAGGTAACAAAAATGATTTTGCTCACTGTTTTGTGCGGCAGTGGGCTGCTGTTTGTTCCTCATTTTCGGCCATCAAGCTTCAAGAATCCAAGCTCCAAGCTTCGTCAAATGATTCCCGGCTCATGGGTGGACTTCCATATCACCTTCGCATGATCCCGGTGTTGGTTATTATCTAGGTCCCAAGATCAAACAAGCAATGAAAATCATGTGTGAATACATCAACAGAGGTAGCGGAATACTCACATCGATTGGTTGAGTCGATTTGGAGACGAATGAAGCCACTTTGTTCACTGTTTTGGTGGCGCCACTGCAGCAGTCCACTGCTCTCACAAATCAGATTTTGAGCTGAGAAACGGAGCTCCAAGCCTCGTCCGACAGATCCCGGCTCATGGGTGAACCTCCCTACCACCTTCGCAAGTCTCGTAGTGTGCTAGCACTTGCGGTTTTTGCCACAAAAACCCAACTCTTGCTTCCCATTGCTCACGCCATTTTGCTTCCAAAACCAGTGAGTATTTCTCACTTGGGCGTGACTAGAGGAGAGAAATGAGAGAGAATAAATTGTGTATAGTTGGTAAAGCATTTTCCAAAAATGCCTTTATATATTTTCCAAAAAATATACTAAAAACAATTACTTAATGATTAAATAAAACCAAAAGTAAATGCTTTTCCCTCCAACACTATTACCACCTACTTACATCAACTATTCATTTCACTTTATTAAAGTGACTTGATGTAAGTCTTTCAATCAATCAACTCAATCACATCAATCAATCACATCACTCAAAGTGACATTTGATTTGACGCTTGATGTGACGAATGATTTGACGCTTGATGTGACTTGCGTCGCCGCACTCGAATTCAAAATACGAATGCGCTCGCAATCACACTCGGGCTCGGGTTCGTTAATTCCAAATTAACGATTTTTCCGTCGCGCCGTAATTAAATGATTACGCCTAGCGAATTCACTATTCACGTCGCTAACGAATTAATTCTAAATTAATTCGTTTGCCCGAATTAAAATCTAATTTTAATTCCGCGTCGAAATCTAATTTCATTTAATATATCGAATATATTAATTTACCGATTAATTCCAAATTAATCGTTATCTCTCTCTAGACGATATTTTATCCCAGATAAAATATTTCCGTAATTAATCCTAGATTAATTTTCTCTCTCTTCTATATAATCCCAGATTATTAAGAGTGCGAGTTATGCGTCATCGGTGGATTATCGGGAAGCGACCCATGAGATCCCCAGATAAGTTGGCAGTAAATACGGTCGTCGGAGTATCTGAATCACGTACGTACCAAGTACACGTTCTACCGATTTACGAGACAAGGTCGACTCATAGCAAAGCACCAAGTCTACCCAATTCTCCGGACATATCCATTTAAGAATATTTAAGATCTGTATCAAGCGTAATATACCATTGTATTGTGCATATCGGCCCAGTATCGGATAGTCACGTGCTAGGGCTGGGGCTGGATAAGTGTCTGCCCCATCCGAAACACATATCGGATGTCTGGTAACATAGTCTTTATAATCGGATATTCATGACCTGGTCACAATATCCCGATTGGATGCGCATCACTCAAGAGCACTAGTACCGTATCCTGTGTGACATCATCTCCACTATGACTGAAGTGATACTTCCGTCTTGACATCACACCCAATACACTACGACTCTCTGATAAACCCAGAAGTGGGTACGCAGAAGAACCGGTTAAAGCCCTGTACCACCAAGACCAAAGTCTATCGATTATCGTAAGTATTAGCGATGTAAGTCTCAGGTTAAGACTATACACACCTACCTTGATTTCGGCCTCCCATAGACACATAGTCATAATACCAATGGGATTCCGAGGGGTCTATCCAGAGCGAAGCTGTTTCCCGTACCATCGGTGAAGCACGACCTCCTATCACACTTGTATAAGTATCCAATACTTATATATATGAGAACTATGCCGTTGTGCCCTCACAACGCACACAAGTGCAATACTAGCCTATTCCGCATTATCGATGTCCAGTCTCGATAATACTACGGCTAGGGATATTTAATGATTAATCCTTCGGGGATTGATACTGTCTCATATCATTCTCAATCCAGGAACTAATCATAGGGACCTCTCTTCATTTATATATCTATGGTGATCTAATCACAAATGATGAGAGTGCAATTTCCTTGTCACATAGTTAATTTGCTACAACAACACAATGATCTGTGCAAATAGTGACGCTATGGGTCATTTTGTCCAACAATCTCCCACTTGGCACATAGCCAGTCACTCAAGTGTCCACACCCGAACTATGTACGGTTCGCTCAAATTGTTGAGGAAAGGTTTTTGTCAGCGGATTTGTTTGATTATCCTTGACGCGATTTATACGATCATCACATCGCCACGATGTATGTCACAACGAATCAGATGATATAGAAGTATATATCTGGATCATCGATAGCTGCTAACAGAACTATATCTAATCTAATTAGATTTATTTTCGATCCAAATGGCTTCTATTGCTGCCTCAGCTGCAGCAATAATCCGCATTTGTTGTTTATTCGGCAACAGTTATCTTGCTCGGAATATTTCCAGCTCACTGTCCCGTTATTCAAACTTTATAGTACCTCAGTATTTAATCGTTTGGAAACTTGCAGCAGTGATCCCAGTCACTTCAAGTTCTCCTTCTCCATAGTTTAAGATAGCATCTTTAGTTCTCTAAGATACTAACAGATGTTCTTAACTTCAATCCAATGATTGTCACTTGGATTGACCCGATTGTGACTCCATATGCTCGAAGCGTATGAGACACCAAATCAAGTACATTTTAAATGTACAATTTCTAGAGAGTGTTAACAACTCCAAATCTATCCCAGTAGATCTTTATTCCTTGAATAAAGGTTGTTACTCCCCAGAATTCTACGGAGAATTTCTATTGAAAGCCAAGCTTTCATCAATTGTTATATGGGAATTTAACTATCAGTGCGCTCTCCCACTAACCTCCTTATATACACAAGAATTATTTCGTTTTGATTCAAATCATAAACCATTATGATTATTTCAAAAACGACAGTTCCAAGAACCTTATGCTTGCATTAATCCAAACATGGATCGAATAACCCGCAAACCTTGTTTGTCGGTTATACAAAATCGTCAAAATGTTATAAACATTCTCCAAAAGGTTTCCTTTTCAGGAAAGCAATTTTGATCTATAACTGACACATTTCATAAATGAAATACGCAGTTATCAACAAGCATCTTCAAAATGGATTTACCATGGCAACATGTAAAAGGTT
>SKCR01037135.1:0-14756 GCA_019454045.1 Zanthoxylum bungeanum
AAGATATTGTAAGTATGATTCTGCCATACTTCATGTTTATATATATATTCTTTGTTGTATTTCATATATGCTTAATCTTTCCTTGGGACATATTATAGAAATCAACAGTGTGTGTTGGTTGTTGGCAAAATCTGTATCTAATACACTTAATTTTTTTTCCAAAATTCAATTAATTGATTTACCAAATTTTTTGGCTTTCCAAAAGTCAAAGGCTTTAAGCCATCCAATAACTTCCATCAACTATTCACTCAATCAAGTGACAAGTTGTCACATCAATCAAAGTGACAAGTGATTTGACGCTTGATGTGACTTGCGGGCCGCACTTTAATTCGAAATACGAGTGCGCTCACAAACACTCCCGGGCTCGGGTTCGCTAATTCCAAATTAATGAATCTTCCATTGCGACGTAATTAAATAATTATGCCTAGCAAAATCAATATTCATGTCGCTAACGAATTAATTCTAAATTAACTCATTCACCCGAATTAAAATCTAATTTCAATTTGCGTCGAAATCCAATTTCGTTTAATATATCGAATATATTAATTTTATCGATTAATTCCAAATTAATCATTCTCTCTCTTTAAATGATATTTTATCCCAGATAAAATATCTCCGTAATTAATCCCAGATTAATTTTCTCTCTCATCTAATTAATCTCAGATTAATAAAGTGCGAGTCATACATCATCGGTGAATCTTCAAGAAGCAACCCATGAGATCCCTGGATATGTTGGCAATAAATCCGGTCGGCGACTATCCGAACACGTAGGTACCTAGTACTATGTTCTTACCGATTTACAAGACAAGGTTGGCTTCTAGCAAAGCGCCATGCCTACCCAATTCTCCAGAAATATCCTTAAAGGAATATATGATCTGCATCAGGCGTAGTATACATAGTATAGCGTATCTCGATCTAGTATCGATGTCACGTGCAAGGCCTGGGGCAGGAAATGTGTCTGCCCCGTACGAAGCACATATCGGATCTCTGGTAACTAGTCTCTATAATCGGATAAACATGACCTAGTCATAATATCCCGATAGCTGCAGCATATAAGAGAACGAGTTCCGTATCCTACGTGACCATCATCTCCACTATGACTGGAGTGATACTTCCATCTCGACATGACACCCAACACACTACTATTCTCAATATACCCAGCAGAGGTGTACACAGAACATGTTAAAGCCCTGGATGACCTAAAACCAAAGCTTATTGATTGTCGCAAGTATTAGCGGTGCAAGTCTCAGGTTAAGACCAAATTCACCTACCTTGATTCGGACTTCCATAGACATATAGTCATACTACCAATGGAATTCCGAGGGTCCTATCCAGAGCGAAGCTGTTTTTCGTACCATCGGTAAAACACAACCTCCTACTACACTTGCATGAGTATCCTATACCCAAATATATGAGAACTATGCCGTTATGCCCTCATAACGCGCACAAGTGTAATACTAGTCTTTTCCCGCTTAATCGATGTCCAATCTCGATAATACTCTGACTAGGGATATTTAATGATTAAACCTTCGTGGATTGATATTGTCTCATATCATCTCAATCCAGGAACTAATCATAAGGACCTCCTTCATTTATACATCTTGGTAATCTAATTATAAATGATAAGAGAGCAATTTCCTTTGTCACAAAGTTAATTTGTACAACAACACCATGATCTGTACAAATAGTGACGCTATGGTCATAACTGTCCAACAGATACTGGATCGTAATACGCAGTACTACGTATACTACGTCTGATATAGATCACATATTCCTTTAAGAATATTTCTGAAGAATTGGGTAGGCACGGTGCTTTGCTAGAAGCCAACCATGTCTTGTAAATCGGTAAAAACGTAGTACTAGGTACGTACGTGTTCGGATAGTCCGACGACCGAATTACTGCCAACATATCCGGGGATCTCATGGGTCACTTCCCGAGATTCACTGATGACGTATGACTCGCACTTTATTAATCTGGGATTAATTAGAAGAGAGAGAAAATTAATCTGGGATTAATTGAGGAGATATTTTATCTGGGATAAAATATTATTAAAAGAGAGAGAACGATAAATTTATTAATTGATAAAATAATATATTCGATATATTATACGAAATTGGATTTCGACGCGAAATTAAAATTAGATTTTAATTCGGGCGAACGAGTTAATTTAGAATGAATTTGTTAGCGACGTGAATAGTAATTTTGTAGGCATAATTATTTAACTAAAATTGATTTAATTACGTCGCAACGAAAAATTCGTTAATTCGGAATTAGCGAACCCGAGCCCGGGAGTGTTTGCGGGCCCACTCGCATTTTGAATTTAAGTGCGGCCCATAAGTCACATCAAGCGTCAAATCTTTAGTCATTCAAGTGAAATAAAGTCACATCACTTTGAGTGATGTGATGGTTGTCATCTTTTTTGTGATGGAAGTGGTTGAGAGTAATTACTAGTCTTTTCCCTCCAATTTACTTTTGGAAAGCAAATACCTAAAAGACTTTTTGACTTTGATTTTGGTATTAGTTTTTTGAAAACCAAATACACAAAATCCATCTCATTTTTTTTTCTTCCTCTCTTCTCTCTCCCTCACGGCTTGGAAGCCAAAATTCTCTCAATTTCTTGGCAGGGCCGAGATATGTAAGAAGAACAAGGGAAAGATTTGCGGAAAATTTTTCCGAGTGCTAGCACACATTAGGAGTCTTACGAAAGTGATAGGGAAATCCACCCGTGGGCATGGAATGCACACCCCAGCTTGGAGCTTGGCCGAACAAATAGAGAACAAAAGAGGAGTCAATGCCGAGAACCTTGGAGGAAAAAGCTTGAAAGATTTTTTGTTGTTCCTCGCATCGCAAAAGCCGATCATTGTAAGTATGATTCTGCCATACTTCTTTGAGTATTCACACATGTTTCTATGCTTGAATTGATCTTGAGACTAATCTAGTAACCCAACAATGGTATCTTGAGCCATTTTGAGCATGAAATATAATTAGGGTAAAATTTGGGTAAATTGGATTTGAGCATGTTTTGACTAAATTACTTGTTTGAGCATGCTTGTATATGGATGACTTGGAGTTGTTTGTGATCAATTTTGTGAAAAATGGATTGAATAAATTTTTCCCCATAATATAGGCTTGGCCGAAACTTGGAGGTGCCCTAATGTCATGGAATTTTTTGATTTTGGGAATTGTTGATTTAGGATTTAATTGGATTGAATTCGGAATCAGACAATAAAATCCCTAATTGCCGTGAGTGATAAAGCATGGAAAATGATTGATTTTTTATTCAATTGTGTTGGACATAAATTGATGATGATAAGCATAATTAATTGAGTAAATTAGTGTTTTGGAAATGTTAATTTGGTTATTAATTATGGCATACACTTTAGGTTAATTAAATTATGAATTTTGGAATTTTGGTAATTTAATTAATTGGGCCAAATTTGGAATTAGGCTTGTAAAGTTGTAATTGGGCTTAATGGGCTTGGTTGGGCCAAGTTTGGTTTAGGCTAATTGGTTGGATCCAATTGGGCCCAAAACCATATCCATAAAGTCCAAATATGACTTAATGGACCTTTCATTTTAATTGGGCCTAATGGGCCTAAATTGGTTTCTTGGCAAATAAGGGTGATTCATTAAATGGGCTTTGGTATTTTGGTTTGACCCATATTGACTAAAGTCCATGCCTTAAGAAATTAATTAAAAGCCCATTGGACTTTAATTAAATTGACATTGGATGTTAATTGGCCTTTGAGACCCGTAACGATTAGATTTGGAATCTAAGTCGTAAAGGCACATTAAAAAGTGTAAATATTTAATTTAGAATTAAATATATAAATTAGTATTAAATACAAATTAATGGATTTAAAATTATAGTTTAATATAATTTAAGAATTCATACTTTGAGTACTTATTCTTAAAAAAGAGTCGTCGGACATCACGCAAATAAAAATGCGTTGTTTGAACATTGGATGGTCATTAATTTCAGATTAATTAATTGGATTAGATGGTTGATAACATGCTTTGTGTGAATACATGGATATGATGTTAGAATATGTATGTCGGATAGATATTAGATGGTGGAGGGCAATTTGGAAATTGTTGTAAATAAATTTAGAATTTATTAATTGGACATGGAATGCGTGTCCAGCCTATACCTCTTGACTCTTTGTAATTTCTCTTTTCACCATATTCCCCTCAATGTAAAAATGAGGTTTCTTTAAAGAAGTGGTGATGTTATTGGGTAGAAGTAATACTTATGCTAGAGGAGAGAGGAAAGGGAGAGATTGTGTTCTAGAACAATGTTTAAATATCCATCTGCATATCATTATTATTTTATTTATACGCGCCATTATTAATTTTTTTAGAATGCAATGTTAAGGGTGTATGATGATGAGACCTACCAAAGATAATTGAATTTGTTGCTAATTACGCGAAAACCTCCAAAACATATTAAACGTTTTTTTCCTTCCATTGGAGTGATTCTTACTCAAGATCCAAGATTGGCACTGGTTTGTTGCCAAAGTCAAGACCTTTGTCCGTCGCGGATGTGTTTTGAATCATAAGGCTTTGTTCCATATCAGTTTTCGTTGCCCAATTTGTGATTGTTGGCCAAAGTGAGATCACTTCTTGTCCATCGACATCGAGTACAAGCTTTTCCATAGTCAATGTGTGGGGTTGGTGCTCAGAGCGCCAATTCCCGTTGTATTTTGTTAAATACTTCTGTAAAACATTATTATTATTAATAATATATGCAGTTTCTATAATATAATCTATCTTTTATATGGTAAAGACGTAATGACCTTAGAATGATTAGTCATGGTACAGTTGCAAAAGCGTCGCAACGGACATTGTGTAGTATCATGACGTTGTCATTCTCAACAGTTCCTGGTCAAGGTTTACACTACTGGTCAGTAAAGTAAACCCGTTGAGACTGGTACATGTCGTATACTGGAATATATGATTCCAATGGTTTCTCAATGAACCATTAGTCTTGGAGACTAGTATAGACGTGTAGGTGTTTATAGCGGATAAACACTGAACGACTCACCGAAGATTCTTAATGGATGGTACACCAGCGTCAATAAGAATCTTCTTGGGTTGAGTAGCACTTGTGATTCTTAGACTTGAGATGCCATTGTGGGCACATGAGACATCTCTACACTTAGACGGCAGTCACGTCACCGATCTATTTAGATCAGACCTCCGCCTGTTCGTTGGGTGTAGATAGATCCTCAGGGTGTCCTATGTGTATCAAGATAGGATCCGTCAGTTCTGTGTACCAGAGCATAGGTAGTCCAAATGATTAGCAATCAGATAAAACCATGGGCCGTGGTAAGTTTAGAAGCTAGTTCTAACATTCTTTTTGAGATTGCTAATAGAATAGTCGACTGGATAGTCCCGATAGAGATTTGACGTTTACATCTATATCTCTGGGATTTATCCGGATACCTGTGACGGAGGAATTATACATTTGCCATGACCTCGACCTGTATGGTTCAGCGAGATTATCCGTGATCGTCATAATCTACGGGTGGATAGATTATGGACACGAAATTAGATTTCGTGACGGATATACCTGAACCTAGAGAGTCTCAATAATGAAACATACTCGTAGAGCACTAGAGCAACATTAATAATAAATATTGATTATTTATAAAGTCGTTTAATGGTTAAACGCAAGATTACGTGCTAAAGAGGACTAATAGTCATTTACTTAATTATTGTGTATTTACATTTAATACTTGATTAATTTAAATACACATTAATTAATAGTCAAAATGAGTTATTTGACTTTTATCCTAAATGAATATATGTTTTTAATATTTAATGTAAATATTATACATATATTTAATATATTTGTATTTGATTAATTAATTAATTTTTAATTGTTAAATGATTAAATTAATTAAAATATAAATATCTTATGTTAGGATATTTAAGTTATAGATGTAGTTGCCATTTGTTGACCAAAATAAATATCTAATAAAGTTGTTTTTAAGATATTTGTCAAAGTTGACCAAATGAAATTGAAATGAAATTGAAATAATTTACTTGTTTTGTATTTGGTATTTTCGGCCAAGGCATTAATTGAACAAGTATAAATTGATTTTCATTTCATTTAACACTTAAACTAATACACTTTATACAACAAACTCCATTGAAGAAACTTTGAAAGCTTGAGAAAGAAAGACTTATCAAAGAAAAAGCTTGGAATTTAGTAAGTTTTTTCAAACTTACTATTAGAGGAATATGTTCCTTAGGTTCTAGGCTTCAACATATGTGTTCTTAGATATTTCTTTCTTTATTTCTTTGTGTTTTTTGTTGATGGAAGTTTGAATGAAGTGTTGAGCATGTGGTGAAGAAAGAATGTAACTATTGTAGTTATATGTATTCTTTTAAGGTTTATGAAACCATGTTGCTATTCTAGAGTTGTTGACCCACTCTTAAATGACCTAGATTTGATCTTGAGTTGTTTCATTGTGTTGAGACTTGAATTGGATGTAAGATTGATGATTGAAACATTGATTTAATGTATATGGCCTAATTTGTCCAATTTGAGGAAATGGAAAAATTAGGGTTTATGACTAATTCCAAATTTGGGGGTTTTCATATATGTTGTGTATTGGATGTGTGTATATGATGCATATAAAGTTTCATGTTGATTGGATTTCATTTGGATGTGTTTTGAAGCATGAAATGCAAAATGCACAATTTAGGCACCATGGTGCTCTCGGCTTTGGTAGAAAATTGGGGATTTTGTGGTTGCTTTGGTGTTTGATGTTTGAACATCATAAGTTCATCTTAGAAATGATTTAGAATCATTCAAAATTGATTGGATCAATTTCGGACTAAAACGACAAAAATACAAGCAAGGGTATTTCGGTAAATTCACCTAAAAATTTTTATTGAATTTTATTTTCATAATTTGATTATTGGAATATTAAATAAATATGTTTATTATTTAATTTATCCGAGAAAAAGGTTTTGAAATCTGAAAATCGGATTTTCACCGCTTCCGCTCCGCTGCGTTACCGGATTCCCCCCTAAATAACCCCTTCAAAATGGTATCAGAGCGAGTCTGATTCTAGGCCACCTTAAAATGATTAGCCTCATTGAATCAATGTTTAATCATGTTTTCTTGACTTATGCATGCTTATTAGGAACTAAATTTGATTAGATTTAGGGTGTATGACACTTAGCGGAAAATCCCTAATAATAAGGTTTAAATGTAATTTGTATTTGATGCATGTTATATGGTCCGTCTTGTCAATACGGTTTATGAATATCTCTTGTGACTACAATCCGAGACCGTGCCTCTGCTGTGAGGGTGCCCGATAAAGATTTATATTATACCGGATGTATATCAGATACTAGATAAATTCAAGTAAAAGCGGAATTCTGAACGTGCCCTAGCTGTCAGGATTACGTAAGTAACTTGAGTTTATCATTGACGAGTATTAACTTGGTACGTCTCCTTGTGGGCCTGCCTTCGCAGCGACAACGAGAAACGGCCAGGACCGGATACTTAGGAGTCACTTTTGAGTGATTGACAAATGAGTTGTCTACCTGATGAATATACGTAGGCGAGACCGTGCCTCTGCTGTGAGCTGAAATATATTCACGGGATCCACCTTTCACTATTTTATTTAATTTAATATTAAATATTTGTATTCTGTTTTGGATTACAGTATTGCATGATTTAGTGGGAGGGGCATATTAGATTAAAAATCCATGATCTATTTTATGCTTTTGATATTATATGAAACTGCTTAGTTTTGTTACTGTTTTTTCTAACCGTTTTTCGTGATCTATATGATAGATTTGCGATGGCGGGTCAATCCACAAACCAGTTTGCGCGTATGTTGATGCGAACAAACTAAAGGCGCTGAGAACTTTACAGACTGGGAATGGATTTGAGGATTGTCCTCGATTCCGAAAAGTTGGTTATGTTCTTGAGGGTCCTTGCCCCTTGCAGTGGGTGAGGATGCTTCGGAGGAGGAACGCCAAGTTTTTGAAAGCTTGGAAGAATGATGATTTAAGGGTTAAATCATACATCCTTAGTTCGCTCTCTCCGAAACTCAAGCAACAATACTATGGAACATCAGATTCCTATAGTATGATAACGCGATTAAGACAATCGTTCGAGAACCAGGAACAAGTGATTGTTCACAAGGTCGCCATGGAACTGTTCCATGCGCGTCTGGATGAGGGGCAAAGTGTTAGCCCACATGTTCTTCAAATGATCGATTTGATCGATCAATTGAGGCAACATAATCTCATCCTGAATGACATTCTCGGTAGGAGTGTCATTCTTGGTTCTCTGCCAGCTTCATTCCGCCAGTTTGTGATGTACTTCAACATGCACGGGAGTCTGTCTGCACCTACCAGGAGCTACATAGGATGTTGCTCACGGCAGAAGAGGACCTTAAGAAGGGAGTACCGACTCGCCCACCTAGATCTACTTCTCTGTCTGCTTCTTCCCAAGGAATGTCCAAGGGAAAGAAGAAGAAGGCCTTCGGTCCTCACAACAGCAAGCGAAGATAGCCAAGCCCAAAAGGGCTTCTGAAGACAAATGCCACCACTGCGCGGGCAAGGTCGGGCACTGGAAAGAGGAACTGTCCTGATTACATTGCCCAGCTGAGGAGAGACAGAGCATCTACATCAGGTACTTTTATTTTTCCAGTTATTGATTTATCTTTGGCTTGTGAAGCCGTTACATCCAGCTGGATTTTAGATTCTGCTTGTCCCATTCACATTTGCAATTCGTTGCAGGTGCTGAAGGAAAGTAGGAGGCTGAAGCCTGGGGAGATGCAGTTGCGATTCGGGAGTGGAGACTCTTTGGATGCAGTTGCAGTGGGAGTATGCGAGATCTCATTGCCGAATGGGACACTTTTGTTATATGACTGTCATTTTGTACCAGGATGTGTCGCTAATATTATATCACTTTTTTGTATTGGATACAGAAGGCTTTTGTATTAATATTAAGAATAGTTCTTTGTATTTATATGATAAAAATAATATTCAGATCCTAGTTGTCCAAACCAGCATGGTCATTATACATTGCAAACTTCAAAAGATATATTAAGTACTGGAGTTAATAAACGTAGTTTACCTGTAATTAATAATACTGAACTTTGGCATATGAGACTTGGTCACATTGGCGTTAAACGCCTTACCCAATTGGTTAGGAATGGTTTGATATCAGATCTTACCATTGAATCCTATCCAACTTGTGAATCCTGTATTCAGGGTAAAATGACCAAAGCCCCATTTTCTGGTGTTGGACACCGTGCCACTAACTTACTGGAACTCGTACATTCTGATGTATGTGGTCCACTAAGTCAAACTGCTCACAGTGGTTATTCGTACTTCGTTACCTTTACCGATGATTTGTCACGGTACGGTTATGTGTATTTGATGCGACATAAATCGGAAACCTTTGAAAAGTTCAAAGAGTTCCGAAATGAAGTAGAAAAACAAACTGGTAAATATATTAAATGCCTTCGATCAGATCGAGGCGGCGAATATATGAGTGGTGAGTTCATGGATTATATGAAGGAGAATGGGATTCTCGCTCAATATACTCCTCCAGGTACACCACAGCACAATGGTGTATCTGAAAGGAGAAATCGGACTTTATTGGATATGGTCCGATCGATGTTGAGTTTCACAGATTTGCCCTATTACTTATGGGGTTACTGTCTCTTAAAACAGCCGCACATCTTTTGAATAAGATTCCTTCAAAGGCTGTTCCTACGACACCGTATCAGATATGGTTCGGTAGGAGACCGAATCTTAATTATATTAAGGTTTGGGGTTGTCCTGCCTATGTCAGGGTAACTCAGCAAGTAAGCTTTCGCCTCGAGGGCAAAAGTTTAGGTTTGTTGGATATCCCTCGAACACGAGGGGATATCTGTTCTATGATACCGAGCATCGAAATGTGTTCGTAGCTCGCTTCGCAAAATTTCTAGAAGTAGAATTTTTGTCAGAAGGTGGTGATCATAGACAGGTTGAGCTTGATGAAGTCCAACCTGAAAACAACGAACCAACGGAGGAACCTGAAGTTCAAGTAGATGAAGGACCTTCAACACACACACTCCGTAGGTCGGAAAGGGTATCTAGACCTCCTGAACGCTTGTATTTGATACAAGAAAAGAGTCTGGATGTTCTCTTAGTTGAAGAGACAGATCCTTTCACCTATAGAGAATCGATGTTGGACATCGACTCCGTGAAATGGCAAAGTGCCATGAAATCCGAGATAGACTCAATGCATGAAAATCAAGTTTGGGACTTGATTCCGCTTCCCGAAGGAATTGTTCCTATCGGTTGTAAATGGGTTTACAAAAGGAAGCGCGGGCCTGACGGTAAGGTTGAAACTTACAAGGCCCGACTGGTAGCAAAAGGTTACACGCAGCGACCTGGCGTCGACTACGATGAAACTTTTTCGCCGGTAGCAATGCTTAAGTCTATCCGGATTTTGCTTTCTATAGCTGCGTATCATGACTACGAGATTTGGCAAATGGATGTCAAAACGGCTTTTCTAAATGGATTTCTTGATGAAGAAATCTATATGGAACAGCCGGAAGGTTTCACGTCCAGCGAAACCTCGGGTATGGTATGTAAGCTTAAGAAGTCCATTTATGGACTTAAACAAGCTTCACGAAGTTGGAATCTTCGATTCGATGAGATTATTAGATCGTCTGGTTTTCTCAAGAATTCGGAAGAATCCTGTGTGTATCAGAAGGCCAGTGGGAGCATGGTCGTATTTTTAGTCCTATATGTTGATGACATCCTAATCATTGGGAATGATTTAGGTATGTTGCAAAAGTTCAAAGCGTACCTCTGTAAGAATTTCTCCATGAAGGACCTGGGAGAAGCTTCCTATGTTTTAGGGATAAAACTCTATAGAGATAGACAAAGGAGGCTGATTGGGTTATCCCAATCAACGTACGTAGATAAGATCTTGGAACGGTATAGCTTTGGTAACTGTAAGACAGCAAACATACCGTTCAGACATGGGATTCATCTTTCTAAGAAGATGTGTCCACAAACAGAAGATGAGAAGGTTAGAATGTCTAACCAACCTTATGCTTCGTGTTTGGGTAGCATAATGTATGCCATGTTATGTACGAGGCCTGATATCAGTTTCGCTGTTAGCGTAACTAGTCGATATCAGTCCAATCCAGGTAATGACCATTGGATGGCCATTAAACATATCCTAAAGTATCTTAAAGGTACTAAGGATAAGTTGATTATATATGGAGGAAACGAACTGCAGGTTAATGGGTATACAGACTCCGATTTCCAATCGGATCCCGATGATAGAAAGTCTACATCTGGATTTGTCTTTACCCTTAACGGAGGTGCAGTTTGTTGGAAGAGTTCCAAACAGGGATCGACAGCTGATTCCACCACTGAGGCGGAATATATTGCAGCTTCTGAAGCTGCAAAAGAGGCTGTGTGGATAAAGAACTTTATCACAGAATTGGGAGTTGTCCCAAGTATCGAGAATGCGATTCCGTTATACTGTGATAATACTGGAGCCATTGCGCAAGCAAAGGAACCGAGGGCGCATCAGAAGTCGAAGCATGTGGAACGCAAGTACCACATCATTCGAGAGATCGTGTCGCGAGGGGATATTGTCGTGTGCAAGGTACCGAGTGAAGAACGTAGCAGACCCGCTGACGAAGGCCATACCTCCGAAGTTGTTTGATAAACACGTGGAGTCGATGGGTATTAGATACAATCGATATTGGCACTAGAGCAAGTGGGAGATTTTGTAGGGGTTGGTGCTCAGAGCGCCAATTCCCGGTTGTATTTGTGTAAATACTTCTGTAAAACATTATTATTATTAATAATATATGCAGTTCATAATAAATTATAATCTTTTATATGGTAAGACGTAATGACCCTTAGAATGATTAGTCATGGTACAGTGCAAAAGCGTCGCAACGGACATTGAGTAGTATCATGACGTTGTCATTCTCAGACAGTTCCTGGTCAAGGTTTACACTACTTGGTCAGTAAGTAAACCCGTTGAGACCGGTACACATGTCGTATACTGGAATATATGATTCCAATGGTTTCTCAATGAACCATTAGTCTTGGAGACTAGTATAGACGTGTAGGTGTTTATAGCGGATAAACACTGAACGACTCACCGAAGATCTTAATGGATGGTACACCAGCGTCAATAAGAATCTTCTTGGGTTGAGTAGCACTTGTGATTCTTAGACTTGAGATGCCATGTGGGCACATGAGACATCTTCTACACTTAGATGGCAGTCACGTCACCGATCTATTTAGATCAGACCTCCGCCTGTTCGTTGGGTGTAGATAGATCCTCAGGGTGTCCTATGTGTATCAAGATAGGATCCGTCAGTTCTGTGTACCAGAGCATAGGTAGTCCAAATGATTAGCAATCAGATAAAACCATGGGCCCGTGGTAAGTTTAGAAGCTAGTTCTAAACATTCTTTTTGAGATTGCTAATAGAATAGTCGACTGGATAGTCCCGATAGAGATTTGACGTTTACATCTATATCTCTGGGATTTATCCGGATACCTGTGACGGAGGAATTATACATTTGCGATGACCTCGACCTGTATGGTTTCAGCGAGATTATCCGTGATCGTCATAATCTACGGGTGGATAGATTATGGACACGAAATTAGATTTTGTGACGGATATACCTGAACCTAGAGAGTCTCAATAATGAAACATACTCGTAGAGCACTAGAGCAACATTAATAAATAATATTGATTATTTATAAAGTCGTTTAATGGTTAAACGCAAGATACATGCTAAAGAGACTAGATAGTCATTTACTTAATTATTGTGTATTTTACATTTAATACTTGATTAATTTAAATACACATTAATTAATAGTCAAAATGAGTTATTTGACTTTTATCCTAAATGAATATATGTTTTTAATATTTAATGTAAATATTATACATATATTTAATATATTTGTATTTGATTAATTAATTGATTATTTAATTGTTAAATGATTAAATTAATTAAAATATAAATATCTTATGTTAGGATATTTAAAGTAAATGATGTTAGTTGCATTTGTTGACCAAAATAATATCTAATAAAGTTGTTTTTAAGATTTTGTCAAGTTGACCAAATGAACTTGAAATGAATTGAAATTAATTTTACTTGTTTTGTATTGGTATTTTCGCCGGCCAGCATTAATGAACAAGTATAAATTGATTTTCATTTCATTTAACACTTAACCTAATACACTTTATACAAACAAACTCCATTGAAGAAACTTTGAAAGCTTGAGAGAAGAAAGACTTATCAAAGAAAAAGCTTGGAATTAGTAAGTTTTTCAAACTTACTATTAGAGAGGAATATGTTCCTTAGGTTCTAGGCTTCAACATATGTTGTTCTTAGATAATTTCTTTCTTTATTTCTTTTGTGTTTTTTGTTGATGGAAGTTTGAATGAAGTGTTGAGCATGTATGGTGAAGAAAGAATGTAACTAGTGTAGTTATATGTATTCTTTTAAGGTTTATGAAACCATGTTGCTATTCTAGAGTTTTTGACCCACTCTTAAATGACCTAGATTTGATCTTGAGTTGTTTCATTGTGTTGAGACTTGAATTGGATGTAATATTGATGATTGAAACAATTGATTTAATGTATATGGCCTAATTTGTCCAATTTGAGGAAATTGAAAAATTAGGGTTTATGACTAACTCCAAATTTGGGGGTTTTCATATATGTTGTGTATTTATGTGTGTATATGATGCATATAAAGTTTCATGTTGATTGGATATCATTTGGATGTGTCTTTGAAGCATGAAATTGCCAAATGCACAATTTAGGCACCAAATGGTGCTCTCGGCTTTGTGGAAGAAAATTGGGGATTTTGGTTGCTTTGTTGTGTTTTGAACATCATAAGTTCATCTTAGAAATGATTTAGAATCATTCAAAATTGATTGGACCAATTTCGGACTAAAACGGACAAATACAAAGCAAGGGTATTTCGGTAAATTCACCTAAAAATGTTTTATTGAATTTATTTTCATAATTTGATTATTGGAATATTAAATAAATATGTTTATTTAATTTATCCGAGAAAAAGTTTTGAAATCTGAAATCGGATTTTCACCGCTTCCGCTGCGTTACCGGATAACCCCCCTAAAATACCCCTTCAAATGGGTTACGCTTAACTGGGATCATTAAGTTTGTTGTGCCAAGCCAAGGCTTAGTTGATTCAGAGGAAAAAGGGTTAGGGGAATATATTGGATATATTGGCATATATAAGATATGGTTTCAGACTTGGATGTCCACCTACTTGATCTAAGGAATTGGATGGGATCCAATTGATCTTAGAGATCTATCTAGTTAATATAAATATAATTTGTGGCCAAGTCAAGATTGTGTGTTATTTAACGGGAATCGTAGCCCACTAGGAAAAAAGGTTTCCCGATAACTCGACAGAGGGTTAGAGGCTCGCCGAAAAGTAGTGGGAGGCAAGTATTAAATTTGAATATTCGTTTAGTTACTTGCCATACGCGCTCATTTCATTTTTCGTCAATAAATTAATATATTAGTTGGACTAATATTTAATCGTTTGTTTTAATTTAACAGTTGGACTGTATTCAAACTATTGTCAATTATAGTTGATTATAAATTGGAATTAATAGTAATCCAAATATATTTGAATTAACCAATTAAAATTATTTGATTATATAGTAGAACTAAAGTAATCATTATAATCAATAGTACCTAAAAATCGT
>SKCR01037136.1:0-14640 GCA_019454045.1 Zanthoxylum bungeanum
GGGCTTTTGGGCTTTGTTGTAACAAAGTTGGGTTTAGGCAAAATTGGTTGGATCCAATTAGGCCCAACCGAATCCAAAAGGTCCAATTATGACTCAATGAACCTTAATTATTTAATTGGGCCTAATGGGCCAAAATTATTTAAAGGCTTATGGGGTAACTCCCGGATTGGATTTTGGTTGTTCGGTTTGACCCGAGTTGACCAAAAGTCCAAGCCTATAGAATTAATTAAAAGCCCATTGGACTTAATTAAATAAAACATTAGATGTTAATCGGCTTTGAGACCCGTTGCGATTAAATTTGGAATTTAAGTCGTAAAGGTTCGTTAATAAAAGTGTAATATTTAATTTAGAATTAATAATGAATTAGAATTAAATACGTATTAAATTGGATTTAATTATGTAATTTAATTTAATTCGTAGAAATTGTACTTTGAGTACGTGTTCGCAAAACGAGTTTGACTCGAACAAAAATCAAATCTTTGTTTGAACATTGGATGATCACTAATATTCAAGATTAATTAATTGATTGATTGATTGATAACATGCTTGTATGAACACATGGTTGTGATGTTTGAATAATGTATATCGGATGGATATTAGTTGGGTTGGGCGATTTTGGAATTGTAATAATTTGATTATTAAATTGGACCTGCGTGTCCAGCCTTATCTCCTATTTCTTTGTATTCTCTTCTCACCTATTCCCCTCCATGTAAAAGAGGTTTCTTTAGAAGTGTAGTGTAACGGGTAGAAGTAATACAAGTGCTAGCGGGAGAGAGAAAGTGAGAGATTGATCTAGGATCAATGTAAAATATCCATCCGCATATCATTATTATTTTATTTCATACTTGCTTTATTATGTGTTTAGAATGCATGCTTAAGGGTGTATGATTGATGAGACCTTAACAAAGATAATTAAATTGGTAGCCAATTTGCACGCGAAAAACCCTCGTTAAATATCATGCGTTTTTCCTTCCATTGAGTGATTCTTACTCAAGATCCGAGATTGGCATGGGTTGTTGGCCAAAGTCAAGCCCTTGTCCATCAAAGATGTGTTTTAATCACGAGGCTTTGTTCCATATCGGTGTCGTGTCCAAGTTGTGGTTTGTTGGCCAAAGTCAAGACCACTTCTTGTCCATTGACATTGATTACGAAGCTTCCATGTCAATGGGTCCGCGCTTGACTGGGATCATTAGGTTTGTTGTGCCAAAGCCAAGGCCTAGTTGATTCAGAGGAAAAAGGTTAGGGTATACATTCGATGTATAGGCATATATAAGATATATGTTTGGGACTTGGATGTCCCCTACTGGATCTAGGAGTTGGATTAGATCTAATTGATCTTCGAGATCTACCTAGTTAATTATCATACAATTTGTTGGCCAAAGTCAAGATTGTGTGATATTTAACGGGATCCTAGCCCACTAGGAAACACGGTTTCCCGAGTACTCGACAGAGGGTTAGAGGCTCGACGAAAAATAGTGGGAGGCAAGTATTGAATTTGCAACATTCGTTCGAATACTCGCTAAACACGCTCATTTTATTTTATTTCGTCATTAGATTAAATGTTAGTTGGACTAATATTTAAATTGTTGTTTTAATAAACAGTTGGACTGTATTATACTTGATTATATATAATTGGATTATATTAATCAATATATTTGAATTAATTAATTTCAGTTTTACAGTTGATTTTTATAATTGGATTATAGTAATCAATGTAATTGAGGTTAATTAATTTGGATTATATTTGATTATATAGTTGGACTATTATAATCATTATAATATATAAAGTACCACTAATCGTTGATTAAATAGTTGGACTATTGTAATCAAGATAAATTGAAAAGTTGGATATTTAAAATATAATCTAGGATTAAATATTTTAAATGATTTAATTTTCATATTGGGAATAAATAATAGGTTACTTTATTTGATAAAATAACTTATTATACCTTAAGCCCAAAATTAAGCAAGATAAGTAGAGCATAAAATCTTTGGAAGATTTTTGTGATGATGACTTTAATGCTTAATTTAATATGCTTGTCATAAATCTAATTTTGGATTTAAGAAGTATTAAAATTGCAATTTATAATTCTTGGAGAATTAATTGACTATTCATGTAAAGTCAAAGTTTGCAATTGGGCATGTAGCACGAGGTGCACATTCCTTTCAATATTCTAAAAACCCAAGGCTTGGCCTAAGTTTCCTAAAATATTGAAAGGATAATGACATATCCCAAAGTGACTACCATTTGGATATGGAAGACACGAAGGAATTAAAGAAAGGGCGAGGCTCTAACTTTAAATATGTTTGTCTTAGTTATGTTCACAGCTAGTATTGAAATTAGATTTTAAATACTTAGTGTGGTACATAAAATATATGTATTGATGTTCAGAATCTGCTTTGAGCAGGATACTGACTTCAAACTGAGATTCCTCTGCGAATCGGAAACGGGACGAAAGTCGCTGTTTCGACCGTAGATACCTAAGTTTAGGAACTACCCTTAGGGTATATGCTTGAATTAGGAACTGTTATAATGTAACTAGTTTGACTAGAGACATTATCTCTTTATCAGTGTTTAATCCGTTGCGGAAAAACCTTTATATTATAGAACACTGAGTGTTTTATTATATAAAGATGATACTGAGATAAAACATTAGATGTGAATAACAGAATTTATATTTTGAATATATATTAAAATCTCAAACATATAAATTGACAAATAAATAGCTTAAATTGATTTGATCAATAGAGACTTATTCGTGGCATTGTTGTCTAGGACACAATTTAACGAGACTCGTATATCCACACTTTTGAAGAGTGGATACTAGGACTGATTTGACTAATCAAATAAGGTCTGCGAATCTAGTTTATTAGGTAAAGTACCTAAAATACTATTTACTTGGTAATAGTATAAGTGCCACCGATCTGTTAGCCCTATTCATGGTGAAGTGAGTGGGCCCATATCTAGCTAGGCTAGATGTGAACATGAATATTTCGTGACCTTAACGGATGAGGCATCACGTTATGGTTATGTGTTTCTTTTGAAGAACACAAATCAGAAACTTTGAAGTTTCGACACGAAATTAATAAACAGATCGGCTATAGTATTATTCCGCCACGGTAAGACCATAATGGAAAATACTTTAGCAGTAAGTTTCTCGTATACTTGAAAGAGTATAGTATTCTTTCAAGGAGGACTCCTCTTGGAACACGTCATTTTGACGGTGTGTCCGAACAGGATTAACCGAATTTTGTTAGACATAATAAGATTAATCACGAGTCGCTTTGAGCTACCATTTCCTTCCATAAGATATGTACTAACAGTGCAAAACTTATTTAGAATAAGGTTCCATATAAATCTGTTTGACAGATATCGTATAGGATATGAATAGGAAAGAAACGAGGTTTCTCATTCCTGACAATTTGGGTATGCTAGGCATAACATTTGGATGATACCAAACTAAGGACCCAAATTGGATAAGTGCCAATATTGGTTATCCTATGGGAAACCATGAGTATAGTACTTATACATCTCACTAGAGAACAATTAGATTGTTGCTCTCCATGCGGTTTTCCTAAGAGGAATACCGATATGCAGTGGTAAGTGGGAGGATAGTATAACTCGATGAAAATCGAAGTAATACTGTTCTAGGCACTGAATCTTAATGGAACATATATAGTTCATCAAGGATGAAACTATACCATTAATCTTCGAATACACAAGAACAAAGGAAGTGATACGAGGTATCGACTCCCTATTATGACAAAGTGTCATGAATCCGAAATGGATTCCATGTATGTCAATATGTTTGGATTGAAGCAAGCATAAGGTTCTTGGAACTGACGTTTTGAAATAATCAAAATAGTTTATGATTTGACTCAAAACGAAATAATTCTTGTGTATATAAGGAGGTTAGTGGGAGAGGGCACTGACAATGAAATTCCCATAAAACGATCGGTGAAAGCTTGGCTTTCATAAGAAATTCTCCGTAGAATTCTGGGGAGTAACAACCTTTATTCAAGGAATAAAGATCTACTGGGCTAGATTTGGAGTTGGTAACACTCTCTGAGAAATTGTACATTTAAAATGTATTTGTATTGGTGTCTCATACGCTTTGAGCATATGGAGTCATAATCGGGTCAATCCAAGTGATAGTCACTGGATTGAAGATTAAGAACATCTGTTAGTATCTGAGAGAACTAAAGATGTTGTCTTAAACTATGGAGATGGAGAACTTGAGGTGACTGGGATCACTGCTGCAAGTTTCCAAACCGGTAAATACTGCGGTACTATACAGTTTGAATAACGGTGCAGTGAGCTGGAAATATTCCGAGCAAGATAACTGTTGCCGAATTAACAACAAATGCGGATTATTGCTGCAGCTAAGGCAGCAATAGAAGCCATTTGGATCGATAATAAATCTAATTAGATTAGATATAGTTCTGTTAGCAGCTGAGCTAGGCGTCAGCACAGGCTAAAGAATTAAAGGTCTCATCGATGATCCAGATATATACTTCTATATCATCTGATTCGTTCGGATCATACATCGTGGCGATGTGATGATCGTGTAAATCGCGTCAGACGATAATTAAGCAAATCCGCTGACGAAAACCTTTCCTCAGCAATTTGAGCGAATTGTACATAGTTCGGGTGTTAGACACTCGAGTGACTGGCTATGTGCCAAGTGGGAGATTGTTGGATAATATGACCCATAGCGTCACTATTTGTACAGATCACGTGTTGTTGTACAAATTAACTATGTGACAAGGAAATTGCACTCTCATCATTTGTGATTAGATCACCATAGATGTATAAATGAAGAGAGGTCCATATGATTAGTTCCTAGATTGAGATGATATGAGACAGTATCAATCCCCGAAGGATTAATCATTAAATATCCCTAGCCGAAGTATTATCGAGACTGGACATCGATAATGCGGAATAGGCTAGTATTGCACTTGTGCGCGTTGTGAGGGCACAACGGCATAGTTCTCATCATATATAAGTATTGGATACTTATGCAAGTGCAATAGGAGGTCGTGTTTCACGATGGTACGGGAAACAGCTTCGCTCTGGATAGACCCCTCGGAATCCCATTGGTATTATGACTATGTGTCTATGGGAGGCCGAATCGAGGTAGGTGTGTATAGTCTTAACCTGAGACTTGCATCGCTAATACTTGCGATAATCGGTAAACTCTGGTCTTGGTGGTACAGGGCTTTAACCGGTTCTGGGTACACGCTTCTGGGTTTATCAGGGAGTCGTAGTGTATTGGTGTGATGTCGAGACGGAAGTGTCACTTCAGTCATATTGGAGTAGATGTCACGCAGGATATGGTACTAGTGCTCTTGAGTGTTGCGCAACCAATCGGGATATTGTGACCAGGTCATGTATATCCGATTATAGAGACTATGTTACCAGACATCCGACATGTGTTTCGGACGGGGCAGACACTCATCCAGCCCCAGCCCTAGCACGTGATTATCCGATACTACTGGGCTGATATACAACAATACTACGGTATACTACGCTTGATACAGATCTATATATTCTGTAAGAATATTTCTGGAGAATTGGGTAGGCATGGCGTTTTGCTAGAGGCTAACCTTGTCTTGTAAATCGGTATAAATAACGTAGTACGAGGTACTTACGTGTTCGGATAGTCCGACGACCGTATTTACTGCCAACATATCCGGAGATCTCATGGTCGGTTCCCGAAGATTCACCGATGACGTATTACTCGCACTTTGATTAATCTGGGATTAATTAGAAGAGAGAGATAGAATTAATCTGGGATTAATTCGGAGACTAGAATTAATCGGGATTAATTCGATGAGAGAGAAAATTAATCTGGGATTAATTGCGGATATATTTTATCTGGGATAAAATATTATTTAAAGAGAGAGAACGATTAATTTGGAATTAATCGATAAAATTAATATATTCGATATATTAATCGAAATTGGATTTCGACGCGGAATTAAATAGATTTTTAATTCGGGCAAACGAATTAATTTAGAATTAATTCGTTAGCGACGTGAATAGTGAATTCGCTAGGCGTAATCACTTAATTACGACGCGACGGAAAATCGTTAATTTAGAATTAGCGAACCCGAGCCCGAGGTGATTGCGAGCGAGCGCGTTCGCATTTCGAATTCGAACGCGGCACGCAAGTCACATCAAGCGTCAAATCGCTAGTCGCGTCAATCGTCAAATCAATTGTCACTTTGAGTGATATGACTTGACAATATGTCACTTTATTAAAGTGAATAGATGTGATGTGACTTAAAGTAAAAGTTGAAATGATGGAAAGCATTATTGCTTTTTATTTTTTGACTTTAGAATTAAAAGATAAGATATATATATGTGTTTTATTTATTTTTACTTGGTAAATGAAATAAAATATATATATTGGACATCTTTTTTCTCTCTCTCACGGTACAGTTCACGTTTTCTCTCTTCTCCCTCTCTTTTTCCCTCTTCTTCTTCTCTTCTCATCTCACGGCATTGTGCCGATTTCTTCATCAAATTTTTCTGGTTTGTACGAAAATTTGAGAAGCAAGATGAAGATAAACTAGTGCTAGCACACTCTAGGAGTGATACAAAGGTGATAGGGAAGTGAGTTTGTGAGCATGGAAGCTTGAAGCTTTGAGCTTCAATGGATCTTGCATGGCCGAAAATGGAGGAGATTTTCACACAGCCCCCACTGTGCGTTCACTGCAGTTCCAGAAGCCCAAAACCGAGCTTGATGAAGCCAAAAAACGCATGTTCTTCATTTCATCAAAACCATTCAATGTGAGTTATGTTTCCGCCTTACTCCTTTGATGTGTTCATACTCGTTTTTTATGCATGTTTGTGATCTTGTGGACATGATTAAACACCAACAATTGATCTGTACAAATAGTGACGCTATGGGTCATATTATCCAACACAAAATTCCTATAAATACCCGCGCGAATTTTCATATTCAGTGTGCCTTTCTCTCTCTCATCTCTTTGATGAAGAGAGAGTTTCTCTCTCTAAAAATATTCTATTTTTATTTTATATTTTTAGTTTTGTAATTTATTTTAATTACTTTTTGTAATAATAGTAATTTAATTTTTACTTTTTACTTTTTACATTTTTACTATTCACCATGTTGAAATAATTTCCTCAGCTAGGGTGAAAGGTAATTCTTCTACTATTGCTATTTAGATTAATCTCCCTTAAAAATATATATTCACTATTTAAAATATTGACTTAATAAGGAATACCGCTATATTGGTCGGTTGGTAATTTAATTTTAATCTGGTTTAAACCTGACTAATCAAGGATACCGCCAGACTGGTCGGTTGGTAAATTTATTTTGGTTCCGCCTTAATGGCTGGTTGGACTTAATTTGACTTAATCCGGATACCGCCAGACTGGTCGGTTTGTAAATTTAACACAAGTTTATATATTATTTTATGGGAGATATCTAAATTAGTAGTAGTAAAGTAATTCCTTTTACCTTAGCATTTTATTATTGTAATTTACTTTTCAGCATTTTACCTTATGTCATTTTATTTTATGTATTTTATTTTTATAGTCCTAGTTATGTGTTAATTAATTAGGGTTGTGATGACTTTTAATATTACCGGTTTATAAGGGATTATTTTATAGTTGGGTAATTTAAAGGTTTATTTATTAAATCTAAGCTTAATGCTTCTTGTTGTCTGATCCCAATAAGATTGAAATGGTAAATCTAAAATGAACTAGACATAGGGATTTTAGGTTTCAGCTCTTAGACTTAATAACCCACGATCTTCCTTGAGGATAGATAACCCTTTAATAGATTTCCTTACAGGATAGGAATATACCTGTCGGGCGGGGGTAGCCATAATTGGAACTTAGACTTAATGAATCCAGGTAATGTGGTTGACATAGAAATATGGTTCAATTGGGTTATACTGGGTATTTGTAGTTGACCATCGGAAGAGGCTTTTACATAATTTAGTGTTCCAGGTTAGTAAACTGATTATTACACAAACATAAAATAATCACTTCATCTTTAAAAATGATATTAAAAGAAATCACAACCTTAGATCTTTGTGTCTTTTATTTTCTTTAGTATTTCTTTTATCTTTTTATTTATTTATTTAGCAAATCTTCAATCAACCAAATCAATCAAGCAATCAATTCCATTCTCCCTTTTAATTAGATATTTGTAATTAAATAGATTCAATAATTAATAACACAGTAGGAATTAAGTCCTCGTGGGATCGATATTTTTATACTACTTGAACGATACGTGCGCTTGCGTTATACGTGTGTGTTTACGCCGGTCAAGTTTTTGGCGCCGTTGCCGGGGACTTATATTTCTTGAGTTATTAATTTGAAGCTATCTAATTTACTTGTATCTAATTTTCTTTTATTTTTATCTGTAATTTTTAGTTCTTCCTTTTGATTTCAGGTGACTTAAAATGGAACATTACTGGGAGATTGAAGATTACGTGCTTTACAAGAAGATACACCCACATCTGGGAGCAACAGTCCCGGTTTTCTGAGGCCTGTGTGTCCAGCCCAATGATTATCACTGGATGCCAGAATCAAGCAATACTACATTTGCTCAACGGAACGAAATGTGGAGATGTGACATATGTAATGATGACCACCCAAGCGATTATTGCGAATACAACTACCATCCAGGGTGGCAGAACTATCAAGATCCTTCATGGTACGAAAACCATCACATTTCACAGAATCACATTTTCCATCTTATCCACCATCTTCCTTCGATCCTTATCAAGAACCAGAACCATCCGAGGAAGATCAATTAATTCACATGTTCAAAGAACAGACAGCTCAATTTGATGCACAAGTTCAGAGTAACACAGAATCCATACAGAGAATGACAGATCAAATCAGACAATTAAACAGAAAACCAGAACTATATACCTCAAGAACCATTCTCAAATGACACTGATGAAGCCTTCGAGTACCATCATTTCACAATGACACGTCAACAGATGAGGAGGCTGAACAGTATCAACAACCAGAGGTATCAGTTCAGGAACTTGAACCGGCAAAGTCTCGATTTGATTTCTATTATTCAGATTCTGACGAGGATGAAGCTGAAATATTTGTACCAACTGCATCAAAAATTGAGGATGACATTCTGTGTCCTCAAAACGAAGATCTTGGAGATTCCATTTCACAAATGTTTGAAGAAATCAACTTGAGCCATCCAATCCAGTCATATCAGAGGATGAAGACCTAAAATCTAACATTTCTTTTCATTCTCAGGTTGACAATTTTGAAACATGTATTTCACAGATGACAGATGAAGAACTAAATACAGAAATTTTAAAATACATCTGTGAAGAAAATGTGGAGCAAGAAACAAGATCAAATGGAGGAGCAAATGTCTAAACTTAATAGAGATCCAGATCATTCAGGAAAAACATCGCTGTGTTGGGGAGTACAAATCAAAGATATCACCCAGAGCTTGACAGAATGGAACTCCCATTCCAAGTCAAGCACCATACGAGACCTCCTAATTTATTTCTTTCTTTTCAGGTACTACTGGAGCAACAAAAGTCAAAAAGGTGGCACGAGCACTGAATGAGACAAAACTCATTTTGCCACTTTACCGATGGAAGAGACCATTCAAAAGCAACGCTCACGGGATTGTCTTTGATAGGACATCCAAAACGACACTGAAACCTCCTTAACAGATAAATTTCAGTCACGTCTGGCTGAAGACGAAAAATTTAGCGCTAGCAGGGAGGCAACCCATGCAATTTGTTGTAATTTATTTTTCATATTTTGTGTGAACTTTTTAATTTTGTGTGTTAGTTTTGCAGGAAAAATTTAAAATGGAATTTATCAGGACAAAGCAAGCCAGTGCAAGCGGGATTTTCAAAATAAACATTTGACAAAATCACGAAGATACAAAGTCAATCCAGAAAAGACGGCCGAATAAGGAATCAGCTCTTGAGAGGCGTCCCTATGGATTTATCTGTCGCAAGACATGGTTTTGCCAAAAAAAAAAAAAAAAAAAAAAAAAAAACCCTCAAAATTACCGAGCGTCGTGACGCACGACCAATTTCAGCGTCGCGACACTGGTTTGATTACAAGCCTAAAACCAGCAGCCACCACGCACAGATCACTCCTCCTTCTTCACAGATCTCACCATTTTCTCTCAACTCACCACCACCACCTCCAACCGTGAGCAAGCCGAAACCACCCATCATCATCTTCTTCCTCAAACACCACCAAAACCGAACCAGCCACCCTCACTTAGATCCAGCCAACAACCACCGCGAGCCATCCTTGCCGTGACTCAACCGCGAGCCAACGAACCAAATCGACCTTCCATCGACCAACCACCGCAAGCCAAACAACCGAGATCCACAGCCGCAACCTTTGCCGAGCCGTGAGCCACCATGCCGAACCACCATGAATCTTAACCATCATTGCCAAAGATCCAGCCATCGCCGAGATCTAACCACCGAGACCAAACCGAGACTGCAACCATCTCGCCTGAACTGCACCACCACAGCCGAGACACACAAACCAGAACCAAGAGAAGCCGTGACCATCACTGCCGTCCAACACCAACGACCAGAAATCAAACACAAATCCAAACCGATCCGTATCCTTCACTGCCAAAATCAAAAATTACGGTAATGATTTGATAAAAAATTGATTTGGTAATTGGGTAAATTGAAAAATTGAATTGTGAATTGGTTGACTGTGGATTGCATTACGAAGTGTTGGATGGTTGAATTTGATTCGTAGTAATTGGGGGCGAAGAAATTGAGTTTGATATTTTGAGTTTGTTTGTGGCATTTGATAGATTTAGGTTGTATTGGATAATCAAAAATTCAGGGGAGACTCTGTCGAATTTTTCTGAAAAATACAAAAGTTGGGATTTGATTGATAATAATTTTTAGGGTGAATTTTGGGGAAATTTTGAGATTTTAGAAGTGATTCTGCCAAAATTTTAATGAAAAATGGTCAAATAGCAATCGTGGTAAGAATCGTAATTTGGACATAAATCTTAATCGGTAATTTTTCCTGTAAATTTCAGCTGATCAGGTACTACCTTCTAACTCTTCTTCTACTGTTTAAGACATTGGGGACAATGTCTCATTTAGGTTGGGGGAGGGATTTAGTTGATTAGTACCTTGTTTTTAGTAGTATGTTATTTTTTTTTTAGTCCAAAATTTTTCGAAAAATACAAAAAAATTGAAAAATTTTCAAAAATTACAAAATATTTTGCATATTTTGTGTTTTTAATTTGACTAAAAGGTGGAATTGGTAAAAGATAGCCGAGTAGGAATTTCCGCTCCTGAGACGTATCTCAAACCTATTTCAAAACAAACAAGTTAATTTTTGTTTATTTCCTTTTTAATTATTTAATTTGTGAATTCTCCTTAAACTAAAAAACTAAAATGATCTTTTATGTTCAGTTGACAGGTATTATGAACTTACATGGAACATACAGTCATGAGCTAAAATTGAAAAGTTTGTAATATTCCGTGCTATAGTTTAATTGGAAGAAGCATCTCTAAATAGTGATGGAGTAAAAAAAAAAAAAAAAAAAAAAAAAAAATCGTCCGAGATCCGAGTTATTAAGTCTGTAAGGGTATTTTAATACCTAGTGCCCTAAAACCAACTGGTTTGGGAGTCATTGGCCCAAAGCTCGTTACATGGATCGAAGATGCTGCAAAATATTTTCATATCTGAAGTCTGAGTAATTAAGTTCGTAGGGGTGTCTTAACACCTGGTGCCCTAAAGCCAACTGGTTTGGGAGCCACCGACCCAAAGCTCGCTACATAGACGGAAGGTATTGTATATAAATAAAAAATAGAAAAAAAATCAAAGAAAAAATCAGAAAAATCAGAAAATTATTCCATTGCTACAAAAAGGTGTGAAATCTGATAGAACTTTAGGACAAAATATTATTCTCTTATCAACTGCACTTATGACTGTTGTGGGCAAAAATGAAATGATTAATATTTTGTTAGCTGAGTATATGAAGAATGGTAAAAATAAACGGAGAATTTACTTATTCGGTAATTTAGAAAGAAACAAAACAACTAATAACTTGGAGTAGAATTTTCACCTGATTAGTCACTAACTTTCTTTATTCTCTTTTCGCTTGTCTTTTTGCTTTTGTGTGCATTAGTTTTAATACATTTTTACTTTTGTAAAATGTTTGTGGGTATCATTGCTGTAAACCCTCACGAGACTACACTCGTCCACTAGGGACACCTAGGGGTTTAAAGGCTTGTTGCATATGCTAAATGCAACCGTGATCCCTACGAAAGTGGCTTAGTTAAATTTTATTATGTTATTTTATCTGTATTTTGCTCGAGGACTAGCAAAATGTTAGGTTTGGGGGTATGATGAGTGGTATTTATATCACTATTTCCCACTCATTTAACTTAATATTTTGTATAGTTTCTTGAGTTTTATGAACGTTTTGATGTGTTTTATTGTTATTTTGCAGATAAATAAAGTTTGGACAGCACTAGAGGCAATTTGGGGCAAAACCGGACAAAAATGCGTCAACAGAGATATTTTGGTCTTCTTCGCGTCGCGCCGCCCAAACCTTCCGCGTCGCGACGCCCAGCGTGTGCCGGTTCTGCTAAAATGCGCCATGGTCAACGGGTCAACAATTTGAAAAGTTTGACTTTGCTAAAATGCGCCGTGCCACGTGTCACCATCACATCGAATCTGCTAACATGCACCGTGACACGTGTCAACATCATATGCTTGCTGCGACACTCAGACTTGACACGTGTCGCCTCGTCATCAGCCACATCATCGGTCAACAAGTCAACCTTGCCACGTGTCGTGCCACATCATCAGCCACGTCAGCAAGTCAACCGAGTCAACTTGCCACGTCAGCCTCAGCCAATCACAGCATGACACGTGTCGCCACGTGTCACAATCCTATTGTGCCGACAATTGGAACACACGTCTTCGCCACCTCATCGCCACGTCATCATGACGTCATCACAATAATTGTGTCTAGCCGCCTTGCCACGTGTCGCCTTCTCACCATGCCACGTGTCGCCTTCTCAGCATGCCACGTTTTCACTGTACCCAGCGTCGCGACGCTAGTGCATTTGGGCGTCGCGACGCTGGAGCAAAATTCCTATAAATACCGCGCGAATTTTCATAATTCAGTGTGCCTTTCTCTCTCTCATCTCTTTGATGAAGAGAGAGTTTCTCTCTCTAAAAATATTCTATTTTTATTTTATATTTTTAGTTTGTAATTATTTTAATTACTTTTTGTAATATAGTAATTTAATTTTTACTTTTTACTTTTTACAGTTTTTACTATTCACCATGTTGAAATAATTTCCTCAGCTAGGGTGAAAGTAATTCTTCTACTATTGCTATTTAGATTAATCTCCCTTAAAAATAATATATTCACTATTTAAAATATTGACTTAATAAGGAATACCGCTATATTGGTCGGTTGGTAATTTAATTTTAATCTGGTTTAAACCTGACTAATCAAGGATACCGCCAGACTGGTCGGTTGGTAAATTTATTTTTGGTTCCGCCTTAATGGCTGGTTGGACTTAATTTGACTTAATCCGGATACCGCCAGACTGGTCGGTTGGTAAATTTAACACAAGTTTATATATTATTTTATGGGAGATATCTAAATTAGTAGTAGTAAAAGTAATTCCTTTTACCTTAGCATTTTATTTTATTGTAATTTACTTTTCAGCATTTTACCTTATGTCATTTTATTTATTATTTTATTTTTATAGTCCTAGTTATGTGTTAATTAATTAGGGTTGTGATGACTTTTAATATTACCGGTTTATAAGGGATTATTTTATAGTTGGGTAATTTAAAGGTTTATTTATTAAATCTTAAGCTTAATGCTTCTTGTTGTCTGATCACCAATAAGATTGAAATGGTAAATCTAAAATGAACTAGACATAGGGATTTTAGGTTTCAGCCTTAGACTTAATAACCCACGATCTTCCTTGAGGATAGATACCCTTTAATAGATTTCCTTACAGGATAGGAATATACCTGTCGGGCGGGGGTAGCCATAATTGGAACTTAGACTTAATGAATCCAGGTAGTGGTTGACATAGAAATATGGTTCAATTGGGTTATACTGGGTATTTGTAGTTGACCATCGGAAGAGGCTTTTACATAATTTAGTGTTCCAGGTTAGTAAACTGATTTATTACACAAAATAAAATAATCACTTCATCTTTAAAATGATATTAAAAGAAATCACAACCTTAGATCTGTGTCTTTTATTTTCTTTAGTATTTTCTTTTATCTTTTTATTTATTTATTTAGCAAATCTTCAATCAACCAAATCAATCAAGCAATCAATTCCATTCTCCTTTTAATTAGATATTTGTAATTAAATAGATTCAATAATTAATAACAACAGTAGGAATTAAGTCCTCGTGGGATCGATATTTTTATACTACTTGAACGATACGTGCGCTTGCGTATACGTGTGTGTTTACGCCGGTCAACGCCACAAAAGTATTACTGTCTGGATCGAAACCATTACCCCTAATGAATAGATGACTATTCATACGTATTCCACCCCATTCATCTGATTATAATCATACCGTCATACCGGCTCACTTATTGGAGACTTATCAATTGGCCATCGAGAC
>SKCR01037137.1:0-14698 GCA_019454045.1 Zanthoxylum bungeanum
TTGGTAAATTTGTTTAAGCATGTTTTATTGAATTGGATGTTTAATATGCTTAGAACATGTTTAATTGGAGAGTGGTGTGATCAATTTTCATGAAATTGAATTGGATTCAATTTTCCCCAATTGGATGCTTGGCCGAAAATTGGAAGAACCTAATGTCTTGGTAATTTTGTTTTGTTTGATCATTGGATGACTTAAAACAATTGGTGAATGTTGTTTTGAAGTTCAATTTGATTGAATTTTTGATTTAAAACATTTTTTTCCCTTTTAAAGTGGCTTGGCCGAATTCTAAGGAACATGAAATTCTTTGTGATTTTTTTTGTTTTAATTCATTGGATGAATTGTGTTTTTTTGGGATATTAAGATTGTGGACTCAATTGGATTGAAACCGAATCGAATTGAAAAATCCCTAATTGCCGAGACTTGATAGCATGTTAATTGGGTTTGATTTTAATTGAATTGTGTTGGACACTATTTGTTTGTTAAAGTGCATGATTAATTAGGCTAATTGATATTTTAGAAATGTTAATTGGGTAATTGATTGTGTATTACACTTAGGTTAATTAATTGTGAAATTTGGAATTTTATAAGTTAATTAATTTGGGCTTGATTTTGGAATTGGGCTTGTTAGGTTGTAATTGGGCTTTTGGGCTTTGTTGTAACAAAGTTGGGTTTAGGCAAAATTGGTTGGATCCAATTAGGCCCAAAACCGAATCCAAAAGGTCCAATTATGACTTAATGGACCTTAATTATTTAATTGGGCCTAATGGGCCAATTAATTTAAAGGCTTATGGGTAACTCCCGGATTGGATTTTGGTTGTTCGGTTTGACCCGAGTTGACCAAAGTCCACGCCTATAGAAATTAATTAAAAGCCCATTGGACTTTAATTAAATAAAACATTAGGTGTTAATCGGGCTTTGAGACCCGTTGCGATTAAATTTGAATTTAAGTCGTAAAGGTTCGTTAATAAAAGTGTAATATTTAATTTGGAATTAAATAATGAATTAGAATTAAATACGTATTAAATTGGATTTAATTATGTAATTTAATTTAATTCGTAGAAATTGTACTTTGAGTACGTGTTTGCATACGAGTTTGACTCGAACAAAATCAAATCTTTGTTTGAACATTGGATGATCACTTATAATCAAGATTAATTAATTTGATTGATTGATTGATAACATGCTTGTATGAATACATGGTTATGATGTTTGAATAATGCATCTCTGATGGATATTAGTCGGGTTGGCGATTTTGGAAATTGTAATAAATTTGATTTATTAAATTGGACCTGCGTGTCCAGCCTTATCTCTTATTTCTTTGTATTCTCTTCTCACCTATTCCCCTCCATGTAAAAGAGGTTTTCTTTAGAAGTGTAGTGTAACGGGTAGAAGTAATACAAGTGCTAGCGGGAGAGAGAAAGTGAGAGATTTGATCTAGGATCAATGTAAAATATCCATCCGCATATCATTATTATTTTATTTTCATACTCGCTTTATTATGTGTTTAGAATGCATGCTTAAGGGTGTATGATGATGAGACCTTAACAAAGATAATTAAATTGGTAGCCAATTTGCACGCGAAAATCCCTCAATTTATATTAAGCAAATATCCTTCCATTGAATGATTCTTGTTCAAGATCCGAAGTTGGCATTGGTTTTTTATTGACCAAAGTCAAGACCTTGTCAATCAAGGATGTACTCGAATCATGAGAGTTTTGTTTGCATATCGGTGTCTTGTCCAAATCGTGATTTTTATTGGCCAAAGTCAGATCACTTTTGTCCAATGACATTGATTACGAAACTTTCCTCGTCAATGGGTCCTGCTTAACTGGAATCATTAGGTTTGTTTTTTGGCCAAAGCCAAGGCCTAGATGATTCAGAGGATAAGGTTAGGAAAATGTAATGGATACATTGACATTATACATATGTTTTCGGACTTGGATGTCCACCTAACCGGATCTAGAATTGGATGAGATCCAATTGATCTGTGAGATCTACCTAGTTAAATAGCATACAGCTTTTTATTGGCCAAAGTCAGGGTTGTGTGTTATTTATAGGATCCTAGCCCACTAGGAAACACGGTTTCCCGAGTACTCCACAGAGGTTAGAGACTCGACGAAAAATAGTGGGAGGCAAGTATTGAATTTGCAACATTCGTTCGAATACTCGCTAAACACACGCTCATTTTATTTTACTCGTCATATTAATCAAAGTATTAGTTAGACTAATATTTAAATTGTTGTTTTAATAAACAGTTGGACTGTATTATATTTGATTATATATAATGGGATTATATTAATCAATATATTTGAATTAATTAATTTCAGTTTACAGTTGATTTTATAATTGGATTATAGTAATCAATGTAATTGAGGTAATTAATTTGGATTATATTTGATTATATAGTTGGACTATTATAATCATTATAATATATATAGTACCACTAATCGTTGATTAAATAGTTGGACTATTGTAATCAAGATAAGAAATTGAAAAATTGGATATTTAAAATATATCTGGGATTAAAAATATTTTAAATGATTTAATTTTCAATTGGGAATAAAATAGGTTACTTTATTGATAAAATAACTTATTATACGTTACGCCCAAAATTAAGCAAATAGTAGAGCATAAAATCTTTGGAAGATTTATGTGATGATGACTTTAATGCTTAATTTAATATACTTATAATAAATCTATCTTTAGATTAGAAGTATTAAAATTGCAATTAATATTCTTGGAGAATTAATGACTATTCTAGTGGAGAAAAGTCAAAGTTTGCAATTGGGCATGTAGCACAAGGTGCATATCGTTTCGATATCCGAAACCCAGGCTTGGCCAAAGTTTGTGAAATTGAAAAGCATAATTGACAAATAAATAGCTCAAATTGATTTGATCAATAGAGACTTATTTGTGGCATTGTTGTCTAGGACACAATTTAATTAGACTCGTATATCCCACTTTTGAAGAGTGGATACTAGGACTGATTTGACTATTCAAATAAGGTCTGCGAATCTAGTTTATTAGGTAAAGTACTTAAAATAAACTATTACTTGGTATAGTATAAGTGCCACCGATCTGTTAGCCCTATTCATGGTGAAGTTAAGTGGCCCATATCTAACTAGGCTAGATGTGAACATGAATATTTCGTGACCTTAACGGATGTGGCATCTCGTTATGGTTATGTTTTTCTTTGAAGAACACAAAATACGAAATTTGAGTTTCGACACGAAGTATACAACAGATCGGCGGTTAGTATTATGCCGCTACGGTAAGACCGTATTGGTAAATACTTAAGCAGTAAGTTTCATACGTACATGAAAGAGTACGTTTCTTTCATATGAGGACTCCTCCGAAACACGTCAATTGACGGTGTGTCCGAACTAAAAACCAAGTTTTGTTGGATGGATATGATTAGGTTTTTCGCGAGTCGCTCTGAGCTACTGTTTCCTTCAACAGGATATGTATTAACAGTGCAAAACTTATTTAGAATAAGGTTCCATGTAAATCTGTTTGACAGATATCATATAGGATATGAACAGGAAAGAAACGAGGTTTCTCATTCCTGATAATTTGGGTATGCCAGGCATAAAGTTTGGATGATACCAAACTAAGAACCCAAATGGATTAGTGCCAATATAGGTTATCCTAAGGAAACCATAAGTATAGTACTTATAAATCCCACATGAGAACAATGTGATTGTTGCTCACCATGCGGTTTTCCTGAGAGGAATACCGATATGCAGTGGTCAGTGGGAGGATAGTGATACTCGATGAAAATCGGAGTAATACTATTCAAAGCACGAAGTCCTTAATGGAACACAAACAATTCATCTATGATGAATCTGTACCATTAATCTTCAAATACACACAGAAATCGGGTAGATCGGATAGAGTCAGAAAACAACCTAGGGTATGGGTTTCTGATCTAACCTCATTAAGATGTCAATCTTATGAAGGTATATCCACCGACTACGTTTAGAGGAAGTGATACGAGGTATCAACTCCCTATTATGGCAAAGTGCCAAAGTCCAAAATGGATTCCATGTTTAACAACTATTTTGGATACTAGTTGTTGTACCACAAAGCATTGTGCCTATTGGTACATTATGTCTTCAAGGAAGACATACATGGATGGCAACATACCAACGTACAAAGCTAGGCTTTTGACGGAAAGGTATCGTTATCAACATTGTGTTAATAACGGTTCAACCTTTTACCTGTTGCCATGGTAAATCCATTTGAAGATGCTTGTTGATAACTGTATATTTCATTTGTGAAATATGTCAGTTATAAATCAAAATCGCTTTCCTGAAAAGGAAACCTTTTGGAGAATGTTTACAACATTCTGACGATTTTGTATAACCGACAAACAAGGTTTGCGGATTATTCAATCCATGTTTGGATTGAAGCAAACATAGGGTTCTTGGAACTGACGTTTTGAAATAATCATAATAGTTTATGATTTGACTCAAAACGAAATAATTCTTGTGTATATAAGGAGGTTAGTGGGAGGGCGCACTGACAGTGAAAAATTCCCATAAAGCTATGTCGAAAGCTGGCTTTCATAGAAATTCTCCGTAGAATTCTGGGGAGTAACAACCCTTTATTCAAGGAATAAAGATCTACTGAGATAGATTTGGAGTTGTTAACACTCTCTTGGAAATTGTACATTTAAAATGTACTTGTATTGGTGTCTCATACGCTTCGGCATATGGAGTCACAATCGGGTCAATCCAAGTGATAGTCACTGGATTGAAGATTAAGAACATCTGTTAGTATCTGAGAGAACTAAAGATGCTATCTTAAACTATGGAGATGGAGAACTTGAAGTGACTGGGATCACTGCTGCAAGTTTCCAAACCGGTAAATACTGCGGTACTATAAAGTTTGAACACTGGGACAGTGAGCTGGAAATCTTCCGAGCAAGATAACTGTTGCCGATTAACAACAAATGCGGATTATTGCTGCAGCTGAGGCAGCAATAGAAGCCATTTGGATCGATAATAAATCTAATGAGATTAGATATAGTTCTGTTAGCAGCTGAGCTAGGCGTCAGCACAGGCTAAAGAATTAAAGGTCTCATCGAAGATCCAGATATATACTTCTATATCATCTGATTCGTTCGGATCATACATCGTGGCGATGTGATGATCGTGTAATCGCGTCAAACGATAAACAAACAAATCCGCTGACGAAAACCTTTCCTCAGCAATTTGAGCGAACCGTACATAGTTCAGGTGTGGGACACTTGAGTGACTGGCTATGTGCCAAGTGGGAGATTGTTGGATAATATGACCCATAGCGTCACTATTTGCACAGATCATTGTGTTGTTGTAGCAAATTAACTATGTGACAAGGAATTGCACTCTCATCATTTGTGATTAGATCACCATAGATATATAAATGAAGAGAGGTCCCTATGATTAGTACCTGGACTGAGAATGATATGAGACAGTATCAGTCCCCGAAGGTTTAATCATTAAATATCCCTAGCCGTAGTATTATCGAGACTGGACATCGATAATGCGGAATAGGCTAGTATTGCACTTGTGCGCGTTTGTGAGGGCACAGCGGCATAGTTCTCATATATATAAGTATTGGATACTTATGCAAGTGCGATAGGAGGTCGTGTTTCACCGATGGTATGGGAAACAGCTTCGCTCTGGATAGACCCCTCGGAATCCCATTGGTATTATGACTATGTGTCTATGGGGGGCCGAAATCAAGGTAGGTGTATGGTCTTAACCTGAGACTTACATCGCTAATACTTACGATAATCGATAAACTTTGGTCTTGGTGGTAGGGGGCTTTAAACCGGTTCTGTGTACACCACTTCTCTGGGTTTATCAGAGAGTCGTAGAGTATTGGGTGTGATGTCAAGACGGAAGTGTCACTTCAGTCATATTGGAGTTGATGTCACGCAGGATACGGTACTAGTGCTCTTGAGTGTTGCGCAACCAATCGGGATATTGTGACCAGGTCATGTATATCCGATTATAGAGACTATGTTACCAGACATCCGATATGTGTTTCGGACGGGGCAGACACTTATCCAGCCCCAGCCCTAGCACGTGATTATCCGATACTGGGCCGATATACACAATACTACGGTATATTACGCTTGATACAGATCTATATATTCCTGTAAGAATATTTCTGGAGAATTGGGTAGGCATGGCGCTTTGCTAGAAGCCAACCTTGTCTTGTAAATCGATATAAACGTAGTACGAGGTACTTACGTGTTCGGACAGTCCGACGATCGTATTTACTGCCAACATATCCGGAGATCTCATGGGTCGCTTCCTGAAGATTCACCGATGACGTATGACTCGCACTTTGATTAATCTGGGATTAATAGAAGAGAGAGATAGATTTAATCTGGGATTAATTCGATGAGAGAGAAAATTAATCTGGGATTAATTGCGGAGATATTTTATCTGGGATAAAATATTAATTAAAGAGAGAGAACGATTAATTTGGAATTAATCGATAAAATTAATATATTCGATATATTAATCGAAATTGGATTTCGACGCGGAATTAAAATTAGATTTTAATTCGGGCGAACGAATTAATTTAGAATTAATTCGTTAGCGACGTGAATAGTGAATTCGCTAGGCGTAATCATTTAATTACGACGCGACGGAAAATTCGTTAATTTGGAATTAGCGAACCCGAGCCCGAGAGTGATTGCGAGCGCATTTGCATTTCGAATTCGAGTGCGGCACGCAAGTCACATCAAGCGTCAAATCACTAGTCGCGTCAATCGTCAAATCAATTGTCACTTTGAGTGATGTGACTTGACAACTTGTCACTTTAATAAGAAGAGATGTGATGTGAATAGTGATGTGAAATGATTAAAGCTTTTAAAAAAAAAAGGCTTGAGATGGAATATAACATTATTTATTCCTTGCCTTTTTGGCTTTTGAATAAAGTTGAGTATATATCTTATTTTATTTACTTGGTAAAATATTAATAAGAGATTATACAAAAGCTTTTTATTCTCTCTCCACCTAAGGCAACTGTACACGGTTTTGGTAAGATTTGGAGCCAAAACGTTTTTCTCTCTTCCCTCTCTTTTCTCTCCTCTCATCTCACGGCTTCACTGCCGTTTCTTCTTCTTTTTTTTTGGTTTCACCGAGAAAATGGAGATGCAAGGAAGATGATTAGTGCTAGCACACAAATGGGTTATACATATGTGATAGGGAAGTGTCTTCATGAGCTTGGAAAGCTTGAAGCTTTGAGCTTCAATGGTGCTCATCAATGGCCGATTCTTGGAGGTTCAAAGAGGACTCAAATCGCACAGCCCACTGCAAGGAGAAGCTACTGCCGAGCTTGGAGGGAGCTTAAAATCGCACCTTGTTCTTCATTCATCAAAACCGAAATTCAATGTGAGTTTATTCCGCACCTCCTTTGATGTGTTCATATGCGTTTTTTTATGCATGATTTGTGATCCTTGGGACCTTGAATTGAACTCTTACACGATACACAGAACTGACGGATCCTATCTTGATACACATAGGACACCCTGAGGATCTGTCTACACCCAACGAACAGGCGGAGGTCTGATCTAAATAGATCGGTGACGTGACTGCCGTCTAAGTGTAGAAGATGTCTCATGTGCCCACAATGGCATCTCAAGTCTAAGAATCACAAGTGCTACTCAACCCAAGAGGATTCTTATTGACGCTGGTGTATCATCCATTAAGAATCTTCGGTGAGTCGTTCAGTGTTTATCCGCTATAAACACACCTACACGTCTATACTAGTCTCCAAGACTAATGGTTCATTGAGAAACCATTGGAATCATATATTCCAGTATACGACATGTACCGGTCTCAACGGGTTTACTACTACTGACCAAGTAGTGTAAACCTTGACCAGGAACTGTCTGAGAATGACAACGTCATGATACTTCTCAATGTCCGTTGCGACGCTTTTGCAACTGTATCATGACTAATCATTCTCGGGTCAATACGTCTTTACCATATAGAAAGATAGATTATATTATAGAAATTACATATATTATTCATAATAATAATGTTTTACAGAAGTATTTAACAGAAATACAACCGGGAATTGGCGCTCTGAGCACCAACCCCAACAGTTCAGGATTCCGCTTTCGCTTGAATTTATCTAGAATCTTATATACATCCGACATAAATAAATCTCTATCGACTACACCCTCACAGCACAGGCACGGTCTCGAATGTAGTCACGGAAAAATATTCATAAATTGTATTGACAAGATGGACCAAGAAACAAGTATTCGAAATACTAGTTACTTTAAAACCTTATTAACCGGGGATATTCCATAAAGTGTCATACACTTTAAATTTAATCAAATTAAATGAAAGCATGATGTAGGCATTGCATTTCCGCATGTGAAACCCGATGATGAGTCTCAGTTGGAGGCACTACCTTTTTAGCTAAGGATATTGCGGGAAATGGAGGTCGGAAGGGGAAATTCGAAATAAGTACGTCATCAAGTTCATTTCACAAGCTCACTGTGTTCGTTAGTGCTGGGTTCGTTACTTACTTCGTTCGAACGTCAGGCAGATTGCGGACATTCGTGTAGCGTTCGAATTGGCGTTCGAACGGCGTCGGTGTTTTGGTTTTTGCTGCTAGCCTCGCACCCCAGCCCAATTAGCTCCCCAAAGCCCATAAAACACATCCCAATTTAATTAAATTAAACATTGAATTAAATAAAATATTTAAACCATTTACCAATTAAATAAAACATAAAATATAATCATACCTAATTAAGATAAATCAAATATATTAACTTCCAAACTAAACAAATCACATACTAAATTAAAAAGATGTCATGCCTAATTAAAATCAATCATAACAAATTAAATATTTTGCATTCCTAATCTAGCCAAATTTTGTCCCCCCCTCAATCTTTGACTTTCCTTGTCTAACACCAAATCATATCTCTCTTTAATGCACCAAATCCCTTCCTTGTGAGACAAAGTGAAGCCCTAGCCATTCTCTATATAAACAACACCTCTCCAAGGCATTCCTGTCCCCCTAGGGCACGCCCATTACAAAAGAAAAGAAGCAAAGAATTTCCAACCCCTTTCCCTTAGCTCACTCACACAAATCAAAACACACCAAGAGCCTTAGCCACTCAAGAAAATAACGAGAAAAAGTTCTCTTCATCCTCACTCTCCCATTTCCGAAATCATACCCTAATATAGCAGCCCCTTTAACACTAAAACAGTAACCAAATCACGCCCAAACCATCCCCTATACAGCAGCAAAATCCTCTTAAAACATTCCCTAAGAAAACTTAAAGTAATAACATAAAAAACTGCATTTATAATCCTTAAAATAATCACACAAGACTGCACTAAGAACCCACACAAAAACTTGGAACAGTCCGTTGAAACGTCAAAACAGGTGACCTGAACAGTGAGCAGCAAAACAGAGGCTGAACAGTAGCATAACGGAGTTCAAAACCGCAAGCAAAACAGCAAAGCGGTGAGCTAGGATGCTAAACCAGTGAACCGGAGAAGTTGAGAAGCTGTACCCTTCCGACGTCCGTGAAACGCAAGCCTGAAAGTTGGCAAAAGGTTAGACCTGAGGGTATCTTTCACAGTCGCTTTTTTTGTACTATTTCTTAAATATTGCTTGCGTGATTGTCATGTTGAAATGCATGTTGTGGCCTTTGAGTAGATAAATATGCATGAATTATGAGATGTTGTATGTTGTGGCTTTGGAATAAAATGAGAGATGTGTCAACTCTCGCGGTATATCGGATGGAAACCCGGACATAAATTTTCATAGCCGATTCCGAATGGACGGTAAATATGATATGTACTCGGGACACAACTCCACGTACCGCTTGAGTAAACGGCACCCTATTTTGTTTTGTGTTGCTTTGGTTTATTTATTTTTCGTCACTTGAATTCTGTATGTTGCTTATTTATGCATGATTCAATCGAGCGCATAGGCTTAGTAAGTGGAATGAAAGATCCCCTATGGGGAGGGGTTAAAGCCCTTTACCACGATGCTTTGACGCGCCGGTTGATGTGTGTTCGGTTGAATGCAAGATACGTTCAATCGGGCATACTAAGTTTGATATTATTGTTGGTTTCTATAATTAGTCCCAAGAAAGTATAAGCCAAAGAAATACACATTTTATTCATGCAAAGCTTGAAGCATGGCGGAATCATACTTACAAAGCTTGTGACGAAAATGATGAAGAGAATCCTTGAGTCTTCAAGGTGGAAGTTTGTTCGGCCAAGTGCAAGAGTGAGAGAAGCTTTAAATCTTCTAGTATTCCAAGCTCCAAGGTTGTTTCCCTATCACCTCCTTTGATTCCTCATTGTGCTAGCAAAAATGGAGAAACGAAAAACAATTTTTTTGCCCTTGTGGAAGCTCACGGCGTGAGCAAGAAGAAGGAGAGGGAGAGTGCCTTTCAATTTTCTTTTTCTCTTTTTATTTGTTTCAAAAAACCGTGAGAAAGAAAAAGAAAAAGCAATGATGAGATAACATTTTCCAAAATGAATTTTTGATAAAAAACCCTTCAAAAACCGTGAAAGGTTTTCCCTTCAAAAAAAATCCATTAAATGGCCTCACCTACTTACATTGAGAATAGAGACAATGTATCATCCCATAAAGGTGACTAGATACATCCATCAACTAGTCGTGTCAAGTAATGAGACTTCGCGATGTGATTTGCGGGTCCCACTCGTTTCAAAATACGAATGTGTCCGTAAACACTTTCGGGCTCAGTTTCGCTAATTTCGAATTAACAAATTTCCGTCACGACGAGAATTAAATAATTACGCCTAGCGGAATTACTATTCAGATCGCTAACGAATTAATTCTAAATTAATTCGTTTGCCCGAATTAAAATCCGATTTTAATTCCGCGTCGAAATCTAATTTCGTTTATAATATATCGAATATATTATTTTATCGATTAATTCCAAATTAATCGTTCTCTCTCTCCTAATAAGGTATTTTATCCAAGATAAAGTTTCTCTGTAAGTAATCCAAGATTAACAAAGTTCGAATCAAACATCATAGGTGAATCTTCAGGAAGCGACCCAAGAGATCTCCGGATATGTTGGCAGTAAATACGGTTGTTGGATAATCCAAACACGTACGTACCTCGTACTACGTTTTTACCGATTTACAAGACAAGGTTGGCTTCTAGCAAAGCGCCATGCCTACCCAATTCTCCAGAAATATTCTTACTGGAATATTAGATCTTTATCAAGCGTAGTATACCGTAGTATCGCGTACATCGATCCAGTATCGGACGATCACATGTTAGGCCTGGGGCTGGAAATGTGTCTGCCCCGTACGAAACATATATCGGACATCAAACAACTAGTCTCTTTAAATCGGGCAATCCTGACCTGGTCATATTGTCCGACGGTTGCAACCTTTTATAGAGTACTAGTTCTGTATCCTGCGTGATCATCATCTCCATATGTCTGAAGTGATACTTCCATCTTGACATCACATCCAGTACACTACGATTCTCGATAAACCCAGAAGAGGTGTACACAGAACCGGTTAAAGCCCCGAACCACCAAAACCAAAGTTTACCGATTGTCGCAAGTACTAGCGATGCAAGTCTCAGGTTAAGACCATATACACCTACCCTGATGCGGCCTCCCATAGACACGCAGACATACTACCAATTGGATTTCGCGGGGTCTGTCCAGAGCGAAGCTGTTTTCCGTACCATCGGTAAAACACAACCTCCTATCGCACTTGCATAAGTATCCAATACTTAAATATATGAGAACTATGATGTTGTGCCATCACAACTCGCACAAGTGCAATACTAGTCTATTCCGCATTATCGATGTCCGATCTCGATAATACTCCGACTAGGGATATTTAATGATTAAACCTTTTATATTGATACTGTCTCATATCATCTCAATACGGACTAATCTAATATGGACTTTTGCCATTAATATATCAAAGTAAATAATTTTACAAAACGGCAAAAGGCAATTTCATTATCACATAGTTGATTTTGTACAATAATACAATATTATTTACAAAACAGTGACGCTATGGGTCATAATGTCTAACAATCTCCCACTTGGCCTATAGCCAGTCACTCAAGCATCTAATACCTGAACTATGTATATGTCGTTCAAACACATCCTGAAGAACAGCCTTCGTCAGCGAATCTGCAATGTTGTCATCCGATGCGACCTTCTCGACTTTTACATCGCCACGATGTATAATCTCCCGAATCAGATGGTAACGCCGAAGAACATGCTTGGATCGTTGGTGAGACCTTGGTTCCTTAGCTTGTGCTATAGCCCCGTTATTGTCACAATACAATGGCACGGGCTCAGCTGCTAACGGAACTACTCCTAATCCGATTAGGAATTTTCGGATCCAAACTGCCTCCTTTGCTGCTTCTGACGCAGCAATATACTCGCTTCGCTTCTGTTGTTGAATCGGCAACAGTATCCTGCTTGGAAGATTTCCTCACTGCTCCTGCTCCGTTATTCAAACAAAAAATGTACCCAGATTGCGACTTGAAGTCGTCCTTGTCGGTTTGGAAACTTGCATCGGTGTACCCAGACACCTCAAGTTCTCCACCTCCATAAATTAAGAAAGCATCCTTAGTTCGTCTAAGATACTTAAGGATATTCTTAACTGCCATCCAGTGACCTTCACCTGGATCGGCCTGAAAGCGACTGCACATGCTCAAAGCATATGACACATCAGGTCGCGTACATATCATGGCATACATGATCGATCCGACTGCCGAGGCGAACGGTATCCGACTCATGTTATCTCTCTCTTCTTTAGTCTTGGGACACATGTCTTTAGACAGAAGGATACCACGCGACATTGGCATCAATCCTTTCTTGGATTGATCCATGTTGAATCGCTTCAACACTTTGTCAATATATGTACTCTGGGAGAGTCCAAGCAGCTTTCTAGATCTATCCCGGTAGATCTTTATTCCCAGAATAAAGGCTGCTTCTCCCAGATCTTTCATGGAGAATTTTAATGAAAACCAAGCTTTCACCGACGTTAGCATGGGAATGTGTCATTGCCTATAAGCAATACGTCGTCGACATAAAGGACAAAAAAGTCAGTGCTCTCCCACTAACCTTCTTGTATACACAAGGGTCATCATCATTTTGTACGAAATCATATTCTTTTATGATCTCATCAAAACGCTGATTCCATGACCGTGATGCTTGCTTCAATCCATAAATGGATTGATTTAACTTACAAACCTTGTTTGCAAGTCTAGGTACGATAAAACCGTCAGGTTGTTGCATATAAACATCCTCCAAAAGGTTTCCGTTAAGGAAAGCAGTTTTAACGTCCATCTGCCATATCTCGTAATCGAAATATGCAGCTATTGCAAGCATTATCCGAATGGATTTAATCATGGCAACGGGTGAGAAAGTTTCGTCATAATCAATACCATATTGTTGACGATACCCCTTTGCTACAAGCCTAGCTTGTACGTTGTACGTTGCCATCCATGTCGGTCTTCTTCTTGAAGATCCATCTGCATCCAATAGGCATTACGCCTTCTGGTGCATCAACCAGTGTCCAAACTGGTTGGCGTACATGGAATCCATCTCGGACTTCATGGCTTCTTGCCATAAAGCGGAATCAATATTCTATATTGCTTCCTCATACGTACGGTTCATTATCCTCAATAAGATTAATATCTACATGAGGCAAGATCAGGAATCCATACCTCTCAGGTATCGTCCTGACTCTCTCCGACCTACGCGGTCCTTGTGTATATGAAGATTGTGGTACAGACTCATCCTGGATGGTCTGTTTATGTTCCGTCGTTGATTCATTGCCAGGAACAGTATCACTACGATTTTCATCGAGCTCCACTTCCTCCCACTTACCACTGCATCTAGGAATTCCTTCTCAAGGAAAAATGCATGTAGAGCACACAATATTTTGTTCTCTTGTGGGTGATAGAAGTAATATCCTTTGGTTTCCTTAGGATATCCCACGAAAAGGCATTTATCTGATTTGGGTTCTAGTTTGGTACCTTCCAAACGTTTAACATATGCCCAGCATCCCCAAATCTTCAGGAAAGGGAAACCTGGTTTCCTCCCTGTCCATATCTCATATGGAGTCTGTTCAACAGACTTTGACGGAACCTTATTCAAAATAAGTACTGCACTGTTTAATGCGTATCCCCAGAAGGATATAGGTAGCTCCGTGTGACTCATCATGGACCTTACCATGTCTAACAAGGTACGGTTTCTCCGTTCAGACACACCGTTTAATTGCGGTGTTCCAGGAGGAGTCCACTGTGAAAGAATACCATTTTCTTTCAAGTAATCTTGAAACTCATAACTTAAGTATTCGCCACCACGGTCCGACCGCAATGTCTTAATACTCTTGTCTGTTTGTTTTTCTACTTCGTGTCGAAACTTTTGAATTTCTCAAAAGTTTCCGACTTGTGTCTCATTAGATACACATAACCATAACGAGATGCATCATCCGTAAAGGTTACGAAGTAATGATATCCACCTCTAGCCAGGCTAGACATGGGCCCACATACGTCGCTATGAATGAGGGCTAACAGTTATGTGGCACGTTCACCTTTACCACTAAAAGGTGATTTAGGCATTTTGCCTAAAAGACAAGATTCGCAGACATCATATGAATTAAGATCAAATCCGTCCAAGTACCCACTCTTCGAAAGTGTGGAT
>SKCR01037138.1:0-14918 GCA_019454045.1 Zanthoxylum bungeanum
TGCGGCGACACAAGTCACATCAAGCGTCAAATCAATCGTCACATCAAGCGTCAAATCAAAAGTCACTTTGAGTGATTGATTGATTTGATTAATGGATTGAGTGAAAGACACTCAACATATCACTTTATTAAAGTAGATATGACTTGATGGACTTTTGATTTTGGAGTGTGGAACACTCAAGCTTATTACATTCAATTTATTTGACTTTTTAAAAGTTAAATTAATTGGTAAATCATTTAATATTTTTTGAAAATATATAAACAAATGATTTACAACTTTTGTAATAACCAATACACAATTTCATCTCTTCATTTGCTCTCTTCTTCTCACGCCCAAAATAGAATATTGGGACTGGTTTTGAACCAGAAAAACGTGACACTAAAGGGAAGCAAGAGTGGTTTTTCATGGTGAGAAATCAAGTACTAGCACACTTACGAGTCTTGCGAAGTGGTGGTAGGGAGGTTCGCCCATGAGCCGGGATCCATCGGACGAAGCTCGGAGCTCCGTTTCTCAGCTCAAAATTCTGATTTGGTGGACAGTGGACTGTTGCAGTGGCGTGAGCAAGGCAGTGCGTTTTTGGCCTTCATTCGTCTCCAAATCGACTCAACCGATCGATGTGATAATTCGCTATCTCCATTGATGTATTCACGCATTGTTTTCATGTCTTGTTTGATCTTGGGACCTTAGAAAAACTCAACAACTCAAAGTCATCCAATTTCATAATTGCATGCTCAAATCAATTTTAACCCAATTTAAAGTTTCATGACATACTTGGCAATTTGGGGTTTTCGTCCAAATCGAATTCAATCCAATTGATTCCGCAATCGACGTTAAATCATCATCCCGAATGATTTCCAACACTTCCAATTGTCAAAAATCAAAAATCCCAAGACATTAAGGAACATTACATATTCGGCCAAGGAGGAAAATTTGGGGAAAATTGATCTAATCATATTTTCTTCAAATTGACCTAATTAATCTTCAATTCAAACACAATTAAGCATACAAATCCATCCAATTTAATTTATCATGCTCAAAATCATGTTTGCCCAAATTTTAGCCCTAACATTTTCATGCTTTTAACCTAAGCTCTGATGCCATTGTTGGAGTTTCTATAGGTCCCAAGATCAAAACTCAAGCATGAATCATAAGCGAATACAACGACGGAAGTGCGGAATACTTACATCGAGCGGTTGAGAGACGATTTGGGCAACAAAACGAACTGAAATTCTGCTCACTGCCCACTGCTCCTGTGCGTGAACTGCAGCAGTTTGTGCTTCTGTTTTGCGCCATTTTGATCAAGAAAAATGGGTATACTTCCCTTATCACCTTGGCATGATCCCGGAGTGTGCTAGCACTCTTGTTTTGCCACAAAACGCACTGCTTCCCTCCATTTTGTTCACGGCAGTCCAAAAAAAAAACAGAACAGAAATGGCGTGAGAGAAGAGAGGAGAAGAAGAGGAGAGAGTTGCTTTTTCAATTTTCTTGTTCTCATTTTTTTGTTTCAAAAACCGTGAGAGGCCAAATGAAAAGCAATAATGATGTATCATATACCAAAATGAATTTTTTAGATAAAAACTCTTCAAAAACCGTGAAAAGCTTTTCCCTCCTAAAAATTCATTAAATGGCATCATCATCATACATTGAGAATAGAGACAATGTATCATCCCATAAAGGTGACTAGATACATCCATCATCTATTCGTGTCAAGTAATGAGACTTCGCGATGTGATTTGCGGATCCTACTCGTTTCAAAATACGAATGTGTCCGCAAACACTTTCGGGCTCAATTTCACTAATTTTGAATTAACGAATTTCCGTCGCGACGAGAACTAAATAATTACGCCTAGCGAAATCACTATTCACGTCGCTCATGAATTAATTCTAAATTAATTCGCTCGCCCGAATTAAAATCTAATTTTAATTCCGCGTCGAAATCTAATTTCGTTTAATATATCAAATATATTAATTCCTCGATTAATTCCAAATCAATGTTTCTCTCTCTTCAATTGATATTTTATCCTAGATAAAGTGTCTCCGAAATTAATCCCAGATTAATCTCTCTCTCATCATATAATCCCAGATTAATATAAGTGCGAGTCATACGTCATCGGTGAATCTTTGGGAAGCGACCCATGAGATCCCCGGATATGTTGGCAGTCAAATCGGTCATCGGACTATCCGAACACGTGAGTACCAAGTACTACGTTTTACCGATTTACAAGACAAGGTTGGCTTCTAGCAAAGCACCAAGTCTACCTAATTCTCTGGTCATATTCATCTAAGAATATTTAAGATCTGTATCAATCGTAGTATACCATTGTATTGTGCATATCGGCCCAGTATCGGATAGTCACGTGCTAGGCCTGGGGCTGGATAAGTGTCTGCCCCGTACGAAGCACATGTCGGATGTCTAGTAACTAGTCTCTATAATCGGATATACATCACCTTGTCATAATATCCCGATGGCCGTGCAGCACTTAAGAGCACTAATACCGTATCCTGCGTGACATCATCTCCACTATGACTGGAGTGATACTTCCGTCTTGACATCACATCCAATACATTACGACTCTCTGATAAACCCAGAAGTGGTGTACGCAGAACCGGTTAAAGCCTGTACCACCAAGACCAAACTCTATCGATTATCGTAAGTATTAGCGATGTAAGTCTAAGGTTAAGACTACACACACCTACCTTGATTTCGGCCTCCCATAGACACATAGTCATAATACCAATGGGATTCCGAGGGGTCTATCCAGAGCGAAGCTGTTTCCCGTACCATCGGTGAAACACGACCTCCTATCGCACTTGCATAAGTCTCCAACACTTATATATATGAGAACTATGCCGTTGTGCCCTCACAACGTGCACAAGTGCAATACTAGCCTATTCCGCATTATCGATGTCCAGTCTCGATAATACTCCGGCTACGGATATTTAATGATTAATCCTTCGGGACTGATACTGTCTCATATCATTCTCAGTCCAGGAACTAATCATAGGGACCTCTCTTCATTTATATATATCTATGGTGATCTAATCACAAATGATGAAAGTGCAATTTCCTTGTCACATAGTTAATTTGCTACAACAGCACAATGATCTGTGCAAATAGTGACGCTATGGGTAATTTTGTCCAACATAAAGATCTACTGGGATAGATCTAGAAAGCTGCTGACAACCCTCCCAGAGCTCATACATTTTTGAAATGTATGTGACCTGATGTCTCATATTCTTTCAGCATATGTAGAGGCTATAAGGCCAATCCAGGTGATGGTCACTAGATTGACGTAAAGAACATCCTTGAGTATCTTGGACGAACTAAGGATGCTTTCTGGGAATATAGGGAAATGAGAACTTGAGGTGACTAGGTTCACCGCTGCAAGTTTCCAAACCGACAAAGACGACTTTAAGTCGCAATAAGGGTAAATATTTATTTTGAATAATGGAACAGTGAGTTGGAAATCTTCCAAGCAGGATACTGTTGTCGAATAAATAACAAAAGCGGAACATTGCTTTAGGTGAGGCAGTAAAAGAAAATTTTTGGATCTATATAATCCTAATTGGATTAGGTGTAATTCTGTTAGCAGCTGAGCTGGGCTACAGCACAGGCTAATGAATCATGGCCTCATCAATGATCCAAGTTTATACTTTGAATATTTCATCTGATTCGTCAGATCATACATCGAGGCGATTTGATGATCGAATAAAATGCATCAGATGATAACATTGCAAATCCGCTGACGAAAGATGTTTCTCAGCATAAGTTTGAGCAACTCGTACATAGTTCAGGTGTAGGACATTTGAGTGATTGGCTATAGGCCAAGTGGGATATTATTGGACAATTATGACCCATAGCATCACTATTTGTACAGAACATGGTGTTGTTATACAAATTAACTATGTGACAAAGGAAATTGCTCTTTTATCATTTGTAATTGGATTACCGGGTTATATAAATGATAAAAGTCTATATGATTAGTACCGGATTAATAAGATATGAGACAGTATTAATCCATGTAAGGTTTAATCATTAAATATCCCTAGTCGTAGTATTATCGAGACTGGACATCGATAATACGGAATAGGCTAGTATTACACTTGTGCGTGTTATGAAAGCGTAACGGTATAGTTCTTATATATTTGGGTATTGGATACTCATGCAAGTGTAATAGGAGGTTATGTTTACCGATGGTATGGAAACAGCTTCGCTCTGGATAGAACCCTCGGAATCCCAATGGTAGTATGGCTATTTGTCTATGGTGTTAGTGTTCCTAGAACATGCCAAGATAATCTAAGAGTGATTCGTGTGTGAATTATCAAGAGAGTTGCAGAATACTCACATTGATTGGTTGAGGAGATTTCAAAATTTCCAAGGATGTAATGAATCTCCAAGCTTTCTTTTTGTTTTTCCAACACTCAGGTGAATTTTCCTATCACCTTCTTTTTGACTCTAAATGTGCTAGCAAGCTTGAATTTTTGAAACAAAAAATCCATGGAGAGATCTCCAAGTTTCGGCAATGAGGGAGAGAAGAGAGAGAGATGAGTGAATAGTAGTGTCTTACAAAACTAAACTAGTTTTCCAAAAACCACTTGCCTTTTATATTTTCAAAAACAAAAGTTAAGTGTGTTGGAAGAAATGCATTAAATGCATCCAACCACTTACACACACAACATGACTAGTGATGTGAGTCAAATTGATGTAAGTTAGTGGGTCCAACCACTTTGAATTCAAAATTCAAGTTGATCCACACAACTCACTTTGGGCCCGGTTTCATTTAATCCGACTAAACGAATTTTCCGTCGCGACGTAATTAAATCCAATTTAATTAATAATAATGCCTAGCAAATTATTACGCAAGTCGCTCGTGAATTAATTCTAAATTAATTTGTTCGCTTGAATTAAATCCATTTTTAATTTAGTATTGAAATCTAATTTCAATTAATATATCTAATATATTATTTTAGCCCATATAAATAAATTGAATAGAAAATCCATTTAACTATTAAATTTATTTACCGATTAATTCCAAATTAACCGCGTTCTCTCTCTTTTTGACGAATTTAATCCAGATTAATTCTCTCTCTTATAATTAATCCTAGATTAATTTTCTGTTCCAGTCAAATCTCATCGGTGAATCTTTAGGAAGTAACCCAAGAGATCCCTAGATATGTTGGCAGTAAATATGGTCATCGGACTATCCGAATACGTGCATACCCGGTACCACATTCTCACCGATTTACAAGACATGGTTGGCTTCTAGCAAAGCACTGTGCCTACATAATTCTCCAGAAATATTCTTTAAAGGATATGTAATCTTTGTCAGGCGTAGCATACGTAGTATTGTGTATTACGATCCAGTATCGAATGTCACATGCTAGGCCTGGGACTGGAATTGTGTCTGCCCCGTACGAAGCATATATTGGATCTCTGATAACTAGTCTCTATAATCGGATAATCATGACCTTGTCATATTATCCCGATAGCTGCAGCATAAAAGAGTACCAGTTCCGTATACAGCATGATCATCATCTCCATATGACTAAAGTGATACTTCCATCTTGACATCACATCCAATACACTACGATTCTCAACATACCTAGAAGGGGCATACATTGAACCTGTTAAAGCCCCGGATGACCAAAACCAAAGTATACAGATTGTCGCAAGTATGAGCGATGCAAGTCTCAGGTTAAGACCAAATACACCTACCCTGATTCGGATTCCCATAGACACATAGTCATACTACCAATGGGATTCCGAGGGTTCTATCCACAGCGAAGCTGTTTCCGTACCATCGATAAACAGAACCTCCTATTACACTTGCATGAGTATCCAATACCCAAATATATAAGAACTATGCCATTAAGCTTCCATAACACGCACAAGTGTAATACTAGTCTATTCCGCATTATCGATGTCCAGTCTCGATAATACTATGACTAGGGATATTTAAGGATTAAACCTTACGTGGATTAATAATGTCTCATATCTTATTAATTCGGTACTAATCATATGGACTTTTATCATTTATATATCCGGGTAATCCAATTAGAAATGATAAAAGAGCAATTTCCTTTGTCACATAGTTAATTTGTACAACAACACCATGTTCTGTACAAATAGTGATGTTATGGGTCATAATTGTCCAACATATAGGAATCCGAATCAGGGTAGGTGTATTTGGTCTTAACCTGAGACTTGCATTGCTAATACTTGCGACAATCAGTATACTTTGGTTTTAGTCGTCCGGGGCTTTAACAGGTTCTATGTACGCCTCTTCTGGGTATACTGAGAATCGTAGTGTATTGGGTGTGATGTCAAGATGGAAGTATCACTTCAGTCATATGGAGATGATGATCATGCAGGGATACAGAACTGGTACTCTTAAGTACTGCAGTCATCGGGATAATATGACTTGGTCATGATTATCCGATAATAGAGACTAGTTGCCAATGATCTGATATATGCTTCGTACAGGGAAGACACAATTCCAGCCCCAGGCCTAGCATGTGACATCAGATACTGGATCGTAATACGCAATACTACGTATACTACGCATGACAAAGATTATATATTTCATTTAAAGAATATTTCAGGAGAATTGGGTAGGCACGGTGCTTTGCTAGAAGCCAACCAAGTCTTGTAAATCGATAGGAATGTGGTACCGGGTACGCACATATTCGGATAGTCCGATGACCGTATTTTCTGCCAACATATCCAGGGATCTCTTGGGTCGCTTCCCAAATATTCACCGATGAGATTTTACTCGAACATAAAATTAATATGGGATTAATTATGAGAGAGAAAATTAATCTGGGATTAATTACGGAAAAAATTAATCTGGGATTAATTAACAGAGAAAGGATTAATCTGGGATAAATTGCGTCGAGAATTTATCTGGGATTAAATTCGTCGAGAAGAGAGAACGCGATTAATTTGGAATTAATTGGCAAAATGAATTTAATAATAAAATTGGATTTTACTGTTTAATTTATTTAATTGGGCTAAAATAATATATTAGATATATTAATTGAAATTAGATTTCAAAGCGGAATTAAAATTGGATTTTAATTCAAGCAAACGAATTAATTTGGAATTAATTCGTAAGCGACTTGCGTAATAATATTGTGAGGCAATATTATTTAATTAAGTCGCAACGGCGAATTCGTTTAATTCAGAATTAAACGAACCCTGGCCTAAGCGAAGTTGCATGTTGGATTGTCTGACTTAAATTTGGAATTTAAAGTGGGGCCCACCAACTTACATCAAATGTCTACACAATTGATGGAAGTTGTTATTAGTTGAAAAAAAAGGCTTGGATTGCTTTTAATTCACTCAAACCTATTCCAACACTCAACTTAATATATTTAAACTAAGTCAAACTTTGGAAGAAAGAGGACTTACTATTTATTCTCTCCCAAAAACTCTCTCATTGCCGAATACAATGGACCTTGGAGGAGAAATTTTTTCTTTCATTTTTGTTCAAAGCTAGCACTTAAAGGAGTGAATCAAGGTGATAGGGAAACTCACCCATGGGTTTAGAATACTATTCCAAGCTTGGAGCTTCATCTTCAACAAAGAAAAGTTTTGAAATCTCTACATCCAACAACCGATCAATGTGAGTATTCCACAACTCTCTTTGATTAATTCACACACGAATCACTCTTATACGATCTTGGTATGTTCTAGGAACATTTACAGAATGTTCCTAGTCGACTGAACCAGATGAAGGTTTATGATTATCCTCATTCAATTGGTCAGAGGACCAGAGGAGTCTTCAATGTTTTCTAGACTAGTATAGGGTCCAGGTCTTGAACTTGACTTGTCATGAGTCATGGAAAATATTCCCATTCGACTGAACCATATGAAGGTTCAGGATCATCTTCATTCGACTGGTCAGAGGACAAGGGGAGTCTTCAATGTCATCTGGACCAGATGAAGGTCCAGGTCTTGAACTTGACTCGACATCAGCCATGGGAATGTTTCCAGTCGACTGAACAAAATGAAGGTAAATGATAATCTCCATTCGACAGATTAGGGGACCAGTGAAGTCTTTAATGTCGTCTGGACCAGATGAAGGTCCAGGTCTTGAACTTGACTTGACATGAGCCAATGCAGAATGTTCCCAGTCGACTGAACTAGATGAAGGTTCAAGATCATCTCCATTCGACTGGTCAGAGGACCAATGGATAGGTTTACCTTGTCGAGACGAATGGAAGCAATATATTTATCTGTATATAATCTTGTGATCATAAACACTTATGAATAAATATTAATACATGTCGTATAGTGGTTTCGTCGAATAAGCTTATAGGGGATCTGACGACTGGGCTAGATATCGGTCATTCCAGAAATGTCGAATGGAACAAAGAGATGTGATATGGCATATATATGCCTATTTTCTGGAAAATGTGTCGCCTACTACAAAGGATGAACTTCATTTGACAAGCTATGAGTTGTGTCGATCGGACTTTTGGCGCATGTAAATTCAACTGTCTTGACTTGTCGTGTCGAGTGGGACATGTTTCCCTTATGTCGAGCTGCATGTCCGAAGTTACAATCATGGTTAGTGGCAAATGGGGAAAAATTGTACCTATCGTTTGGAAACTTTGTCGAATAGGCTAGTTTGTGGCTCTGTTACAAGGAATGTTCTTAGTCGAGTGGGATCATTGTCAGTCAATCCAATATGTTGACCTTTCTTTGCGCGTCGAATGGACCAATAGCGCATATCACAAATACGATTACTAGTAATTATAAATACATCAATACATGTATTCTTGAATTATGTCGTATGAGATAATGTGATGGCTCCACAGAGAAGGAGTAACGTCTTGTGTCAAGTGGGATAGCTGCATGTTATAGTAAGTTTACATCTCTTCTTAGGTTTTGGCTTTAGTTGGGTTAGGCGGGCCATTGAAAGTTTTCTTCCTATCTTCAATTAATATTTTTGCCATAATGGGAGCTACGACGCGTCTCTTAGGCGAGAAAACGAAGCGCCAAAATGAGAAGGTATTATAGACACTGTATTTTTGCATAAAAGCCCGATGATGAGCTTCGTATGGAGGCACTACTCGATAAGTTGTGGAAGTTGTGGGAAACGAATGTTGGAAGGGAAAATTCAAAAATAAGTACATCATCATATTTAATTCGCTTGTCTAATCTCGGGTTCGCTAGATGGATCTCCGTTTTAAATGTTAACTTCGGCCTAAAATCCCCGTAACCCACACCAAGCCACACGCCCAAGCCTACAAAAATCCAAGCCACACGCCTAAGCCCACAAAAATCCAAGCCACACGCCCAAGGCCCACAAAATCCAATCCAAAATATTCAAAACACATTTAACACATGCCAAAATCCAATTAAATCACATTCCAAATTAAAAATAATTCCCCCATAAAAAATACACAAATATTCTTTCCCTAAATAAATTAATTAAATACACTCCATATTTTCTTGATTTGTTCCCTTTTGAAGCCATGCACACACAAGGAAACCCTATCATGCACCATTATAAAAGATGACATTTTCCAAACCCTAGGCCATCTCTTCAATGGCTCTCACATACACGGCACTCATTCACAAAAAAAATAAAAACCCTAATCGCCCCTCTCTCTAAATCTCTCTATCTCGCCTCTCTCTAAAACCAAAAACGCTACTCTCTTTTTTCGACCCATTCACAAAGATAACACATAATGAAACCCTAAACCCTCGTCTCTAACCTCTCTCTGGGCAGCCTCTCTCTCATCTTCCTCTCGGCCATCTCTTCTTCTCATCAAAACAGCCACGCACTTGGCTTCACACAACTCACAAACCGACCAAAAAAAAGCCAAGGCACACACGTCTTCTCCCTCCACCAAACTGGCCAAGACGCACAAGAATCCAAACCAAAACGCACACCACACAAACACCTACTGACTAAAGCAATAAAAGACACGCACATTGACACTCTTTGAGACACTGCCACCCACTCACCCAACCGACACTGTCAAACACATAAGCCAGCCCCTTCACTCATCAAACAATGACAAATAATACCCCCTGACTGCCCCTCACCGAACAAAAAAACCAGAAAATAACCAACCAAAATCGACACAAAAGAAGCTACCAAACAGTGACCAAAATAACCACAAGAAAATAGTCCCCGAACAGCCCCTGCAGTCCCAAAATAATCCTAAAAATCAGCCTTTAAACCGAGACAAAAATAGCCCCAAAAAAATCCCAAAACATCCCCAAAAATAACCTCCAAAAAGCAGTAAAAAAATGGAGAAAATAGCAGTAAAAATAGTCCAAAACAGCGACGAAAGATTGAGAAAACAGCGAGACAGTGAAGGAAAATACCGAGTCAGAAAACCAGAAAATTTACGAAGCATTAACCCTTCCAGCGATGACGTAACGCACTTCCGATGAGCAACTTAAAAGGTAAGACCTGAGGGCCCCCTTTACCATTTATCTTTTCAATTATTCCTTGTAGATCACTCGCATGCATCGTTATATTTTACATATGGTTTCATTTATGTTGAGTTAATGGTTGCGTACTATCTCTTGCGATATATCGGATGGAAACCCAAACATAAATTCCGTAGCCGAATCCGAATGGACGGTAGTGCGGTCTGTACTTAGGATACAACTCCACGTACCGCTTGAGAAACTTTTAAGCATGTGTTTCCTTTGTTATTTTATTTTATGTTCATTCATCATTTATGTTTAATTATTTCATTATTTACTTTCCGTGTGTTATTGTTTTATTTATTTATGCATTGTTAATCTAGTGCGCAAAGGCTAACTACGTTGGATTAAAGGTCGTCCATTTGAGGGAAATACCTAAAGGCTACCTTTACCACAATGTTTTGCCGCGCCGAATGAAGTATGCTTGATTGAATGTGAAATACGTTCAATAGGGCATGCGAGGTCCCATATAGATGTCGGCCTTGGTCGCATCTCTTTTATTATTCTCTTATTTACTTTCTGCATGTTATTGCTTTATTTATTTATGTATTGTTAATTTAATGCACATGGGCTAATCATGATGGATTAAAGGTCCTCTAATCGAGGGAAATGCCTAAAGGCTACCTTTACCACGACGTTTTGCCGTGCCGGATGAAGTATACTTGGTTGAAGGGCATACGAGGTCCCATATAGATGTTGGCCTTGGTCGCATCTCTTTTATTATTATGTTATTTACTTTTTGCGTATTATTGCTTTGTTTATTCATGTATTGCTATCTCGTGCGCATGGGCTAATCATGATGGATTAAAGGTCCTCTATTCAAGGGAAATGCCTAAAGGCTACCTTTACCACGACGTTTTGCCGCGCCGGACGAAGTATACTTGGTTGAATATGAAATACATTCAATAAGGCATACGAGGTCCCATATAGTTGTTGGCATTGGTCGCATCTCTTTTATTATTATGTTATTTACTTTTTGCGTATTATTGCTTTGTTTATTCATGCATGGTTATCTAGTGCGCATGGGCTAATCATGTTGGGGTTAAAGGTCCTCCATTCGAGGAAAATGCCTAAAGGCTACCTTTACCATAATGTTTCACCGTGCCGGATGTCGGCCTTGGTCGCATCTCTTTTATTATTATGTTATTTACTTTCTTCTTGTTATTGCTTTATTTATTTACGCATTGCTATCTCGTGCGCATGGGCTAATCATGTTGGGTTAAAGGTCCTCCATTCGAGGGAAATGCCTAAAGGCTACCTTTACCGTGATGTTTTGCCGCGCCGGATGAAGTATGCTTGATTGAATGCGAAATACGTTCAATCGGACGTATGAGGTCCTATATAGATGTCAGCATTGGTCGCATCTCTTTTATTATTCCGTTATCTACTCTCCGTAAGTTATTTCTTTATTTATCCATGTATTGTTATCTTGTGCGCATGGGCTAATCATGTTGGGTTAAAGGTCCTCTATTCGAGGGAAATGCCTAAAGGCTACCTTTAGCATAGTTTGTCGCGCCTTTCTTTTATTGATTTCACCATTCATCTTTTTTTGGTTGTTATTTTTCAATTTTCTTTTTCGCATTCATGCCGTGTGTATGCTTGAGTGTTGCCTCTCGTGGTATATCGGATGGAAACCCAGACATAAATTCCGTAGCCGAATCCGAATGGACGATAGTGCGGTCTGTACTTGGGATACAACCCCACGTACCGCTTGAGAAACATTCACGCATATGTTTGTGTCATTTTAGATACCACTTTGATAATCTCGTTTGAACGCGTTCTCAAACGCTACTCGAACGTATGCATTCAGCCTTATCCTGTTCGAACGTGTTTCCAAACTCTACTCGAACACATGCAATCTTTTTTCTGTTCGAACGCATTTCCGAACGCTACACGAACGTGTATGCAGTGAATGGACTTCTCTTCCCTATATTTCATGCTTGTTTGCTTCTTTGGTCATTTCTTCTTCCTTATATTTCATGCATGTTTGCTTCTTTGGTTATTTCTTTTGCATTACATACTTAATTATCTCTCTTTACATTTACGCTTCTACTTTTCTTATTTATTACGTTTTCGCACTTCTTTGTTTAATATGTTTATGGAATTATTCATTTGTTTTCTTTTTTTATTTATTTACGTTTATGGGTGTGCAAAATTGGGTGTTGATTAAATTATCTTGCATGTGTTTCATAAGACTTGTTTATACTATTGCATAAATCATTTCATTATAATTGGCATAAGTAAGGGACCATTCTGAACCCAACGGTTTGAGGTCTTCCCTTACGAGGGGTGAGTACGGCCTTAAATCATTTCCCAGTTCACACTGGGTGGCGACTCCATTTATTCTCCGGTTTAGTCCCCGCGGGCTATTCTGTACTCCCGACCGGACAGCGTCGCTGTACATCTGTACCATGTCTACAGGTATAAGTGAGCTTTGGAGGCTCATTTTCCCTCATTCACAAAATTTCTCTACACTTAGTATTAGAAGAAGCTGTTGGATAATTATAACCCATAGCATCACTATTTGTACAGAACATGGTGTTGTTGTACAAATTAACTATGTGACAAAGGAAATTGCCCTTTTATCATTTGTAATTGGATTACCGGGATATATAAATGATAAAAGTCCATATGATTAGTATCGGATTAGTAGATATGAGACAGTATTAATCCACATAAGGTTTAATCATTAAATATCCCTAGTCGTAGTATTATCGAGACTGGACATCGATAATGCGGAATAGGCTAGTATTACATTTGTGCGTGTTATGGAAGCGTAATGGCATAGTTCTCATATATTTGGGTATTGGATACTCATGCAAGTGTAATAGGAGGTTCTGTTTACCGATGGAATGGAAACAGCTTCGCTCTGGATAGACCCATCGGAATCCCATTGGTAGTATTACTATGTGTCTATAAGAATCTGAATCAGGGTAGGTGTATTTGGTCTTAACTTGAGACTTGCATCACTAATACTTGCGACAATCAGTAGACTTTGGTTTTAGTCGTTCGGGCCTTTAACATGTTCTGTGTACGCCTCTTCTGGGTATACTGAGAATCGTAGTGTATTGGGTGTGATGTCAAGATGGAAGTATCACTTCAGTCATATGGAGATTATGATCACGTAGGATACGGAACTAGTACTCTTAAGTACTACAGTCATCGGGATAATATTACTAGGTCATGATTATCAGATTATAGAGACTAGCTACCAGAGATCCGATATATGCTTCGTATGGGGCAGACACAATTCCAGCCCTAGGCCTAGCATTTGATATCGATACTGGATCGTAATACGCAATATTACGTATACTACGCCTGACAAAGATCTTGTATTTCGTAGAAGAATATTTCTGGAGAATTGGGTAGGCACAGTGTTTTGCTAGAAGCCAACCATGTCTTGTAAATCGGTAGGAACGTGGTACCGGGTACGCATGTGTTCGCATAGTCCGATGACCATATTTACTGCCAACATATCCAGTGATATCTTGGGTCGCTTCCCGAAGATTCACCGATGAGATTTGACTCGAACATAATTAATCTGGGATTAATTATGAGAGAGAAAATTAATCTGCGATTAATTACGGCAAGAATTAATCTGGGATTAATTATCAGAGAAAGAATTAATCTGGGATTAATTGCCTCAAGAATTAATATGGGATTAATTCGACTAGAAGAGAGAACGCGATTAATTTGGAATTAATCGGTAAAATAAATTTAATAGTGAAATTTGATTTTTCTATTTAATTTATTTAATTGGGCTAAAATAATATATTAGATATATTAATTGAAATTAGATTTCAATGCGGAATTAAAATTAGATTTTAATTCGAGCGAACGAATTAATTTAGAATTAATTCGTAAACGACTTTCGTAATAATTCTGTGAGGCATAATTATTTAATTAAATTAGATTTAATTAAGTTGCAACGGTAAATTCGTTTAATTCGGAATTAAACGAACCCGGGCCCGAGCGAAGTTGCGTGTTGGATTGTCCGACTTAAATTTGGAATTCAAGTGGAGCCCACTTTACTTACATCATTAGTCACATTTGGTGATATAAATGATTGATGGGTTTTCTTGGAAACTTGTAACACACACTTTGCCTTTTGGAAAAGTATTTACCAACTTTTGGTTTTGTTTTTTGGTAATTGATTTTAGAAATCAAAATAAAAAATACAAAACAAAACTCTCTCTCTCTCTCCCTACCTCCATTGTCGAACACTATGAACCTTGGAGGATAAATTTTTTCTTTCATTTTGTTCAAAGCTAGCACTTAAATGAGTGAATCAAGGTGATAGGGAAACTCACCCAAGTGTTGGAAACACTCAAATAAGGCTTGGAAGCTTCAACATCCATGAAAATTTTTTGAACTTCAACCGATCAATGTGAGTATTCCGCAACTCCATTTGATTAATTCACACACGATGTTGGCATGATCTAGGAATACTTACAATGGTATCAGA